>JAHPZR010012049.1:22500-35000 GCA_019787425.1 Platygyra sinensis
GGGATTTTGTCATCCATGTGGAACTTGTTCTTAGTAGCTTTATTGTTTTTCTTTTTTTCTCTTTGCATGTGTTGCTGTTTTCCCACAGACTGCGGTTCCTTTTCGCATATTTTTGATTCTCGTTTTCATGTATCTGTCATCCCCCTTCGGTATCAAAAATCTGGATCTCCAATTCAAGGCCGGCTCATTCAACTGCCTGTCAATCGAGAAAAAACCCCTCGTTGATGAGTTTTTTTTTTTTTTTTTACTTTGAGCCGTTGCAATACCACGAGAATCGGTCGAAGGGCTGACAAGCATGCTTGGAAATTAAAAGGGAATCCACCAGAAATTCGAGTTGTAAGTGGAGAAGAGCTTTGCACCGAGGTTGTTTACACATCGTATAACAAACTTCTGTGCTACTGTTTTAAATGTTTTGTCACAAGAAATTATTTCTAACAACACCTTATGTCGAAAACAATATTGTTGAAGTTCATAAGAAACACTTGAAAGTACTGGTAGAATGACACTGATGTTTATATTTTACCTGTGGTCGCACAATTTCTCTGATTCTAAAAATTTATTTTCTCGGGATTCATGGGAAAACTGTCTTTGGTGTTATTTCGAGCTACTATTTCTATCGTTGGCGTTTTGCAAATACAAAAAGGTAAGCACTACACCTAAACTTTTTCTGGTACTAGGTTTTTGTCCACAGAAAACCAAAATTACTCGATCCCCAATCGGATATCGTCTCCACGGCAAGATGACGAGCGAAAGGACGAGCGAGCTCTCTTTAATTGTTGTGAATCTTTCTCTGCATTGAGCCGGCCTTATTCAGACATTTCACAGTATTTTTTTAACTTTCAGATTGGTTTGTTATCACAGTTATAAAATAAATGAATGCTGGGTTGATGTTTGAAGCACTGATCATGCCTTCTGTGTTTCCTTGTTGCAGACGAGAGAAACCGAACACTGAGTTCACCACTGCAGCGTGGATAGAACGTATTGTTATTCTGGGAATAAGTAACGCCCCCAGAGGAATCTTCCTTACAGCTGATGGTATGGATATATTCAGTATTTACATTAAGCCTGTTTTTTTTTTCAGATAAACGTCCGAATTCTCCTATGTCTCAATGCATTTTTTTAGGATTTACCTTTGGGAGAATTTGTTTCTTCGGTCGAGTATTTTTAATGAAGATCAGGCGGCTCATTCTTGTACTTCCTGTTGTTTATCAGATATAGAAGAAAGCAACGGTCAATGGTGCGGAATACTATCGGGGGAGGGGGGGGGGTTGTTGCTTTCCCCTCACGGGTGATATTTTCTGTCAATTGTAGTCAGCTAGCTGTCTGGCGCACGTTAACTCTCGCCTTGCGAACAAGATACACTGACCTCCCTTGTCGTGCTCGCATCATCCGATGACAAATAACGCTCAGTATTAGACTCTCGCCTGTCTTCTGTCGCCTGTCTCTCCATCAAACCACCCTTCAGAGGAACGTAAACTTCGAAGTCTTTAAAAATTTCACCTAGCTCTGAACTCAGAGCAGAATCTTCTCTTCCGCCCATCGCTTGCTCACTGAAGTAAAGGCTGTATCTATCTCAACAGAGTGATTGACATACAACCAAACCCAAAGGAAAAACGTCAGAGTAATTTCCTGATTACTTATGACACTCAATTGAAAACTGCTCAAGTGATAATTGCCTGGAAAGGGAGCAATAAAATGATCATCTTTTTTATCTTATCTCTTGTAGGTGGCGAGAGCAGGCATCTCCAGTTCACGCACGACTCTTCTACAAACACCATGATCATCAAAAAGCAAGCGGTCAATATTGCTAAAGAATGGACTATCTCCATGCACGCTTAGATTAGATTTTCATTAAATTATGAGCCATTTTTTACACTGTCCATGTTTTTGGGAGACTGTAATCACAGTAAGAAGACGGAATTGTCGTCTTTAATGAGGCACTCTCATCAGCCAAGGTGCTAAAAATATTTTGTAACGACTTGTTGAAGATAAACAGTAATAAAAGTGATTTGTGCAAATTAAGGGAACATTTCAGTGGTGAGCTATTGTTTTTAATTGCTTCGCGATTCCTTTGCCTTCGCAAGAGAAGATCGAGGCTCTGTTTTCATTGGGGAAGCTTTTTTTTCTTAATACAATAGTATTTCTGTTTTTCCGAGCGTTTACATCAAATAGTCCCATCTCCTTGACGGCTGCTCAAGCCCACTGTTCCACGCATGCTCAGTATATATATATGCCCCCACGTTCCCCCACAACTTACCAACGACCATACAATAATTATCATTATTGGCTCGGTGAAACAATTTACATGAAAAATGTTAATTACATTGGAAGTTTATTAATATGACCAGGGAGTCAGATATGGCCAAGCTTACAAAGGAAAAGAAACTTGGTTCCCCACCCTGGGTTGGTGATCTTCCACTCGTGGTCGCTTCCCCCACCCTCCCCGAGCAACCTTAAATTTGATTATCATGTCAACAATTCGTCGCTGTGTATCTTAGCTCAGCCTCGTTCCCAGGATCTCTCACCTTACCGCTCCCTGGAGCGAGCGCGGAAGATGAGAGACCATAGCAATATATTCTTACCAAGCCCACCCACACACAAAGCCAAATGGACTCAGACTGCACTAAGATATGGGAGAATCGGCCCGAGGCTTTCCGACCCGGTAGGCCATGAAAGAATACAGCTGTTTCGAGAAAGGTTGTCCAAAAGAAGCATAAAAGCGTACGCGACAATGCCGAAAGGCATTATGGTAAACTGTCAGTTTGAGTCAACGAAAACATGACGGCAATGCTGTCGAAAACGTCAGCTAGAATACATGCTCACGCTTTGTTACAGTTGTTACTGACATTGAGATAAAAGTGAGTTTCAAAATTCAGTCAAATGAAGGGTTAGGATTCACAGAGAAAGCATGATTCTGACGACTTTAACCGTACTTATTTTATGTCATGCTTTGCAGAGAAAGTCGGAGAAATGTACCAAAAATCGTGGTGCAAGTGCAGAGCCATCGCTAATGACCCCTTTGTGTTTGGACGTGTTTTGGTAGCGTGATAGCGAGAGAGAGCTTCATTTTATAAGCCTATACGTACTGCCACTTCATCTACGCTATATCCTAAGAACTCTTTCATCCAAATAGCTCGCTACCGTAGGTCTTCACTGGGCGGTCGTGGCATCTTCGATTCTGAGCGTTCACTGCAAGTTAAATTTACTTTTTTGGATATCTCCCATACTACCTTTCGGCATTGTTGCGTACGCTCTTACCCTTGTTTTGGACAACCTTTCCCGAAACAGCTGTATATTCCATCGCTGCGGGGAGGAGGGTGGGGCGAAATCTCCAAGCCCGGGTCTAGAGACCCAAAACTTTGCTGGAACTGACTGAATAAACAAGTACCGCTCTTAAACGGGGCAGAAAAGCTCGCGAGAATGCTATGTATTCCCCTGGGTCACGCTGGGAATTTAGGGAGCGTGCAGTGGTTTATTTGGGCTTTTGTGCGTGTATTCCCCTGGTGAGAATAGTAATATACTCTTACAGTGCCTTTCTCCACCCAGGTCTATAAATGGGTACTGGTGAATTGTTGGGGAAGCCAAAAACATTGCTGGGAGTGACCTGCGATGGACTAGCATCCCGTCCAGCTGAAGAAGAGCACAGAAACCGGGATAAGCTTCACTATTATTTAAGCCGAACAATGTTAATCATGTCGATGCTCATTTCGAAGTGTTTTTCCAAATGCATCGCAATGAAGAGCAATCACGGTTTCAGTGTAAAATAATAAGTATTGCTAATGCGAATACACACTGTTCACATTATCTAAATTTCCAGGTCTTGCAGGGCTTAGAGCGGATAACGAGGTAAAATCTTTGTTTGTTGTGCGAAGGTCACGATGTTGTCGATTTCAAATGAATTACAGCGTTCTGTCAAGTTTTCAAGTCTTAACATCGGCTAAATATTAAGTTTCAATTTACAATCATCGATAGCAAATGCAAAGAAAGAATAAAAAAGCTAGAAACGTTTTGTAAACTGACCGGTCTATATTTAGCTCTTATTAACCGAGCAGGAGGTCTGTATGGGAGAATCTTGACCGAGGCTGTAAGTACAGACCGAACGCAGTGAGGTCTGTACACACGACCGAGGTCAAGATTCTCCCATACAGACCGACTTAGCTCGGTTAATAAGATGTTTATTATATGGCAAAAACAAGAACAATTTAATTCGTTTAATGTAACTGCTTTTTACTAAGTGACAGTTTGCTTGCAAACGGTGATGAGCGGCCGAATTTAATTCTTCCAAAGTTTGCTCGTCCTCTTTACTTTATTTTCTCATCAGCTTTTTGGCGCTTACGGAAATAAATATAGATGAAAACAGTCAATGATTTTGCAACTTTTCCGCTTCTAAGCATAACTGGTCTAGCTGCCGGTCTAGATGGGAAAATCTAGACCGCTGTCAATATCCATTTTAGCCAATCAAATTCGTGAAATTTGGTAGTTCCCAGTCCTTGTGAGACAAGGCCATATAATAAAAACAGGACTAAGTCAATAACAGACCGTGACTAAATTTGCAAATATTCTGGCCACGTTTTCCTGACTTTTCCACAAAGCGTCTGGAGATCTACTGCTGATAATTCAGCAATGTTAGCTATTTAAACCGTTTCTTAGTTTTATTTTTTTGTCGGGTTCCTGCATCTTAACGTGGCATGGTTAATTAAAACAATGTCAGAGCGTTTTGAATGAGAACGATCTGAGCTAGCGTGACAGCCCAATTTGCATAATTGAGTGTGCGCATCGCACAAAGCCCAGAAAGTTTGAAGTCGCCGTGAGAAAGGAAAATACAAAGCGCAAGGTATTTTTACATTTCTATGCTTCCTAACCTTTGCTTAGCAGAATTCAGTTGAAGTTTTGAGCGGCCAGGTCTGGAATTGGGAAATAAACGGCAGCGAAGACAAGCTATTTTTGCAGGTTTTCAGAAAGTGATATAACGGGTGGTATCAGATAAATTTTCAGGATTCTTCAAAACAAAATATATCAAAAGTAACGTACATTTCTTACCTTTGAAGGATCACTTGATGTAGGGATCATAACATTTTTTGTTGCCTTTGGTGGTCTTTGGGCAGCGAGCTTCTCAATTTGGTTAATTTTCTGTCCTTGAAATACTCAAATTTATGCGTTTTCCGGCTATGATTGTTTTGAGCTCTAAAAAAAATTATTTTGACGTATTTGTAAAAACTAAAGTCTTTGGATTTACTTATGACCCAAGATAGTTCATTGAGATAAGTTTGAGGGAAAACGTTTTTCCGACCCGAAATGCAGTGGACCGCTTTTAGAGAGTCTGCCACTTAAAACATTACAGGAGTATCGATCCACGCCGGAGACCAGACGACAATCTTCTCACCTCCTGATTTCATTTGTCAGACCGTTTAAACCAATCTCAAGTCAGACTATGTCCAGATGGCTGAGGAAAGCGATGCAACTAGCAGGAATTAGTTGCCACTTTACTGTTCACTCCACAAGGATTGCCTCTACGTCTGCAGCTGCACGAGCAGGTGTCCCTTTGGATACTACTCTGGTAGCCGCCGATTGGCCCTCCTCAGAGACATTCAAGCGCTTTTACCTAAGATCACCAGGCAAGGGGGAGTTTGCAAGGGCAGTATTCGCTGTTGTAACGGAGTAACTGACCCCATGGAACACATATCTTAAGAACACAGTCTCTTTAGGGACTTTAAGCATAGCCTGTGTACAGCCGCCCCTTCCCTTCCCCGATTTTTTTTGAGGGGAGGGGCGGCTGTACGCTACCTTAAGCATCGACAACGAAATGCACGACGTACGACGACGTTCGCAACCCAAGGAGGATTGGGTCGAGGGTTTCGTTCTTGGCGGGAAAAGGAAAGTTAAGCAGTGTGTTGTTTTGAGGAGACGACGAGTTTTTGGTCTCCGAATAGTTGCTTTCGCTATGGCTTTCAAAAACGTCCGAAATCTGCTTCTAATTAATCAAAACGATGGCTTTATCGATGATAATGAATTTCATGTTCTGTACGACCTCTTTGCATCGAAAAACTTCGACTTTCCGTATGATTCGTACGAGTCTTTTGACCTGGAAGAGCTCGATGAGTCCGAGAGTTTTGCAGAGTTTCGCTTTGGAAAAAGAGATATACAAATCCTGAAGGAAGTTTTGCAAATCCCTGACATGTTACTTGTGGTCAGCGCTCTGTTTGTGATGGACAAGAAGGTCTCTGTATGCTGTTGAAGCGACTTTCATTTCCATGCAGATTTCCATGCAGATATGGAGACATGATCCATAGGTTCGCTTAACTGTTTCTTGCTTGCCGGCCATGGTTTCGGATCCTTCTGAAAGAAAAGTCAGTTTAGTTTGTTGAAATTCGCTAAACTGTTAAACTTCTGACTTCCGCTGGTCCGCAAATCATTAAAACAGAAGGTGGAGATGGATGTTTATCAGCATGTAAAAGTTTAGTTCTTTACTTACGTTTTCACCAGAACGAAAACCTGCTGAGATTCAGTCGTCGACGAAGGCTAGACGACGTTTTGACAACATCGCACATGCGCAGAACCCTCGTCGTCGCGCCATTTCGTTGTCGATGCTTAAGGTCCCTAGTCTCAATATGTGACCCACCTTATCTTTGTGGGCCTTTAGTTTTGTTCTCAGTTTTTTTTGCTCGCCAGGTGTCTGTGCACATCCAGACCGTTTCTGTCCTGTAGTGAGGACTACAACTTTGTAGTGAAGACCTTAAGCTTTCCTTGAAAGTTTTCTGTTTTATAGCTTTAGTTAAGAAGGTTTTCAGTAGGAGCTTGTTGTATCGGCTAATAAAAAGGGTATTTAGCCTGGTTTAGTTTGAGGATTATGGTTCTCATGCCAGTAACCTTCAAAAGTCTGCACAGGTATTTTGAGTATCAGTCAAAGAGGAGCTGAAGAAGAAATTATATTTCCCCGGAGGGAACGTACCTACCTGACGGGGAGAGGTAGTTCTTCGAACTCCCTCGGAGACTGATACGAGCAACACTGTTCCCCTGCCAGTGTCGTTTTCTACTCCTCCCCTCCCTGTTACTGTCATTCGTGACCTTCCCACTACACTCTCAGAAGAAGCAAGAAACGCCTTGAACTTTTGTTTTAAAAAGTGGTACCCAAACCGCGCGCGGCCGCGCTCTGCACAAGTATTGCTCGTATTAGTCCGTCAGCCAAGTACCTTCCCTCGGGGAATTATAATTTCCTCACAACAATGCCTAGAAGCATTTTCTTCTCCTCCTCGTATATGTACCGCCGTTTCAAAAACCTACGTGGCATACTGGTCAGGGCCAAATACCGCAGGCAAGCCCCCACCCTCTCGGCTTTGGGAGCTTTCCGTTATAAGATAAGTTAAGATAAGATAAGATAAGAACTTTATTACCGTGTCAAAATCTCTAGCGTACAACGTGCACGTTGTTACACAAATAGGTGCAAGACGTGTCCTTTCATTACAGAGGGAACCACAAGACCCTTGAACCTTTTGGATTAAACAGGCGTGACGAAATTTGATCTATTTATTTTTATTTTTTTATGTATCCTTTCGGTACACGTTTCAGTTTTTCTCATTTCTTGTCAACCAATCATGTTACATACACTGTTTTTTCCTTTAGTAACCGTTTTATCCATATTTACTTAGCTACAGTGTACTAAGGTTACTTAGGCGTGGTTTTTAAGGCAACAAAAAGCCCCCAGCAGAGAATTGAAAGATCTTTATTGGTTGTAAACATAAATGACTTAGTCCACCTTTAAAATTAACCTGCCATTTGTTTGACTAGTTTAAGTGGATGTAAACATTTCTGTGTGTCATGTGACATTCCTTGTAAGTTGGTACTTGTAATTTGTATTAGAAGTTATTAAACTATTTACTATGTAACGTGACCTGTTTCGTTTACATAAGAAGTTCTTATTGAACGTGGACATGAATGCAAGGCTATTTCTTTGATACAATGAAAAAGAATTACACACAGAAATGATTAATTAAAGTTTATTCACCGTACCCCATTTAAGTCTAAAGATTTTAACTGTTAATTATCGTTTTTGGGTCACATGACAAATTTAAAATGCCACAATTCTTTATATTGTTAAGGATACTGATTTGATTGCATCCTACAAATTTCAGAAAGGTCTAACAAAAACTTCTCTTTAAAACAAAAATATGTCATATTAAGAGGTGAACCATGCCCTAAGTTGCCTGAGTAGCCCCTGAGGAAAGTTAATCCTGTCTAACTGAAATATTGGGCATTTCAGTAATTTATCACTTTTAGCCGTCTGGTCAGCCTTTTACTCAATTCTAAAACAACACTGGCATATTTGGGCTCAATAGCCGTAACGGCGGATACCGAGAAAGCTCCGGGATCCTGATGTGGGACCTTTTGAGAATGAGGACCAAGAGGCACCAAATCTGAATTATTTTAACCCCTCCAACTTTCGACAAATACCGTATTTCTTCGAATAATAGCCGGGGCGAATATTTCTATTTTCGCACCAAAAGGGGAAGATTATTCGAGGGGAGGCGATTGCTCGAGGGGGGGGGGGGGGGGGATATTCCAAATATTTCTCACAAGCAATCAAGGAAAAACTGCAATACATAAATATTACCACAGAAAAAACTGTAAAAAGCCGGTGCTTTTGTAACCATTCAGTCGTGAACAATTAAATGAATGCTTGTTTCTTATCCAAGATGTCAATTTTTAACTTGAGAGGGAGGGGATAAGAGAGAAAATGGCGAATGGGGGGAGGAGGCGATTATCCGAGGGAGGCGATTTTTTTAAATAATTCGGTCAAAGTGGGGCGATTATTTGAGGAAATACGGTAACCTTGTTCTCTATCCATCGAATGGGTAGCCCCTAACCTTCCCTTCGCCCCACCCGGCCGCCGTCAATTTCTCGGGCACAACTCTTATGCAATGCACCTTGGGATGAACTTGTCATGAGCCAGCAAACTTTGAATCACAACCAGCGCCAGAAAGTCCTATCATGGGATTTCCTCAAGTAGGTGGTAAAGGAAATGTCAGTTCATTAGGGTGTGTAGCAATATAGGAGATAGTTGTTTTGCTCATTGCTCTATGTGCTCTAGGCACTCTTGCAAATGTCAGAGGTAAAATATACATTCAATGGGGGAAACGACAACCTCAATCACAATGTGGCTAAAAAGAAAAATATTTGTTGAAAGAAAACACACAAACTCAATATCCCGCAATTTTTTTATTGCCAAATCGATAACTTGATAAGTACAAGTTTCTTGGGCTTGTTTTCACTTGATATCAACAACCCTCAGTTTAAAACTCTCTACTGCATACACCCTCAAGCAATGAACGGTTTCAACTCCATATATGCGGAGTACTACAAAAAACATTCTTTAGGCTCGTATTAATTTAAAACTCCACAGTTAAAACGGCTTTACCACATTACCCTTATAAAGAAATGAACGATTCCAACTCCATATATGCGGAGTACTACAAACAAAAGGAAAATCTTCAGGCTCGAATAACTTTAATGGTAAAACCCCAAAGTTAGAAACCCGGCTTTACCACATTCCCCTTAAGAAATCAACGATTACTTCTATTGACCTCTCTAACTTTTGCTTTGCATTACATTCCCTCTCCAAAATACAAGAGATCATATCCAGTAACCACCAAAATAACAGTGGTTAGGGCCCAACCACAGATTGGTGTCATAGGCAAGGACTTTCACATAGAGCTTTTCTCCTCTTTCCAATTGAAATACACCTCCAGCAAAACCGGTGTTGTCCTGAGCGGGCGACATAGACTTGTGGATCATCAAGAGAATGCGATCGTCGGCATAAAGAGCTATACGGTTTTTGTTGTCGTCTGGCCTTGACCTGAAGTACATCTGCATATAAACATAGTAACGACCTTTTCTGGGCACACTGAGTTTTCCATCCTCATACACAAATTTGCCTAGCACATGGCTTTTGGGATCATCAGCGTTCCAGCCGGTAATTACTAAAAATCGACAAGAAAACAAACGACGTTGATATGTTGGCAAACCATTATATGACATATAAGTCAAGTTTTCTCGTTGCATTTTGACTGGTTCTTGTTCGGGTGACAGAGGGATTATCACATAAACTAGATGCATTCCATGTTGCCGTACTTCTGCTCAGGAAAAATAACAGTTCTTTCTGTAGCTCCTAATTTGGCTCTGAAATTGGTAATAGTTTGTTTTTACTCACGATACATACCTTGATTCCTGGGGTAATCAGCGCCTACTGGGACTCCTCCTTCCAGATGCGCAGAAGGGACTCTTTTCTGTAAAGCATTCATGTTAAGTAAAGAATTTATTATTTCAGTAACAATTAGTTATCTTTTCTATTGTAAAATCCCCTTTCAATTTCGTGTTCTTGCTTTAATATAATTATGGTTGTAAGATATCATTGCTTTGCAGTTCCTGTGTGCGTTTTGCTATTAGTCTATTTTCCCCAGCATCAGCTCGAATCAGTTAGATATTTTTTGTGTTATTATGACCGACATTAAGAATTGTAAAAATAAAGGGAAAGACATATTAAAAGCTACATGTACCAACATAACCGAGTTTTCTCCCTGTTAAAAACCTAAAAAAAAACTTGAAGAACAATCAATCAATTCGGAATTTTGTATCATTCTGTTCATAGTTAAATGTAGCCTTTGAGATAATTTGATGAATGTTTATTTTAAGGACGTTCGCGCCTATTGCTATTGCGCATCTCTAGTGCGCACGCTAAACATGGCGTGGCGCATGTATTTCAAGCGCGTGTACTGAGTCGAAACTCAACAAAATATAGAGCTGATCACTTTTGCGGTAAATTGATCTGCGAATATTTTGGTTGGATGCTCGGTGATCCCAACTTTTTTTTCGGCAGATCACTTCCTTTTCTGATTTTTTCCATTATACTAAAAAACAAACAGAGTCTGTACGTGGGAAGTTTTAATTACTTCTCATATACTATTCAAATAGGGTCGAATTGGTACATGGATACAGGTGTGCGCGACTTCTATTAAAGAAGTTGTATTTTTTTAAGGCTAATTCTACCTGATTTAATGACATATGTAGCAAAGATCTATCAAATGGGCTTATTTATGCCGTGTTCAACACAGATAACTTAGGGACGGACCATTAGAAGAGTGATGGGGGGGGGAGGGGAAAAAACCAAAAAAAAATTCACGCAAGGGAAATTGCCAAGAAAAAAAATTCGTGCAAAGAAGAAGGTAAAGAAAAAAAAATTCATGCAGAAGGAAGGTCCAGGTCCGGTTGCTATGGCGTGACGTCATTTATCTGTTAGGTTGCTGTCATCGCAAGAATTTTGCGGTTCTATTGTGGTTTGCGATAATTGCTTTCAATAAAAGAAACTGTGTACTATAAGTAACCTGGTAATTTTCAGATATGATCTGGCCGCATAATTTATTTTTTTATAATAAATTTTCACAACGCGGGATTATTGTTCGCTTACACATAATAGAGACTTCGACTTCCAGTGAACCCGTCATCGGTCATTGAAAACGGGCACAAAACGAGACTTGCGTCCCGAATTAGAAGGTATGGTGTTTCTCCTGACGCATTTTTGCGAAATTGATCCAGTTTTCAGTCGAATTTTCCTCGTGGAGTTAAAGAAGGCGCGCTTGTTTTCCTTTCGCGGGAAGAACAACAAAGAAGCTGCCCCTGGATATACGTTTGGAGTGTTGCGGCAAACCATTAAACAGTTGTTGAAAACCAAACAAAACCGACAACCGCGATTGGCTTGTACATGAATTCAATCACCTGAGAACGACAGAGAGAACCAAAAAGTGTCTTCAGCTAGCGCTAGCCGTGACCAACCTCATAGAGCATCGAATCAACACAACAAGACGAAGGTACCAAGTTATATCATTAGATTAATCTTTCATTTATATGATAATTAACTTACACGGATTGTCATGCTTTTAGATAGTATGGGGACTAGACAGGCACTAAAAATCACTGTTTTCATTTGTGAGTTAGACCCTATACTGAGTCCCTCGTACAATAGTTTTCTGAAAGACAATTATTTCGGATACATAGAAAATCCGTATAGGTACATACATGTATTATAAATGCTCTCTGGTTTGCCCACGCAAACGTCCACGTAGAATTGACGTTGCCGAGGGTTAGAGGATATTTTCGGGTTCACCCAGGCTGAAGTCCATGCAACACAGTTGCTGATGAGTGCTTCAAAATATGTAACAAAATCGTCAAAGTTATTTTTCCGACGTGCGTGACGTACATTATAGGAACATGTTACATATCCTTTCAGGTTCACCCAGGCTGAAGTTCACGAGTAATTCGAGATATGTAACAAAATCGTGATAGAGATTTTTCCGTCGTGCGTGACATTATAGGAACATGTTACATATCCTTTCTGGTTCACCCAGGCAATACAGTTGCTGAGTGCTTTGGGATATGTAACAAAATCGTCAAAGTGTTTTTCCGTCGTGCGTTGCATCATAGGAACATGCTGTGGTGGGTTCTGGTTCACC
>JAHPZR010012049.1:40000-45000 GCA_019787425.1 Platygyra sinensis
AAGATCCGTACGTCGCACTTTCTTTGAAGTAATCTATAGAGGATATTACACGGTGGAAAAAAGATATGAATTTTATGTTCGAGTGGCAAGAACAGTATCTCACCTATTCGCTGCGCTCACTCGTGAGATATTGTTCTTGTCACAAGGACATAAAATTGATATCTTCGAGCTAACGTGTAATTTTATTATATAAACGTTCTGATGACGGCGATTTTGATGATTTTCCGAAGATTTCCGACCACTTTCCAAAAATGTCCGAAAATGTCCGAAAATTTTCCCAAACTGTTTCGAAGGCCAGACGAACGTTTCCGAACATTTTCCGAGAATCTCCTAAAATTTCCGAGGGCGTCCGAAGATTGCCGAAGATTGCCGACGACTTTCGAGGGAGACCCGAAGATGTTTTGATGATACACCAACGAATTTAAGTTCAATTTAAGAGACAAAGATGAAATCAGTGAAATCATCGATATCTTCACAAGTGAGGATATCGTATCGTTTTTATTAATTTGTTATGGTATACCACTGACTTTCATATAATAAATAGAGGATATTACACGGTGGCGACAAGATAAGAATTTTATAAAATTTTATAAAATTCATATCTTCGAGCCAACGTGTAATGTTCTTTTCATTATATGGAGACTAAAGCAAAAGGCGGGAATCGTGACGTCATTGAACGATACGACACTCACAAAGGTGACATACGGAAAATACGCCACTCGGGTCCCTGATGAAGTGGCGTATGGAATCTACGAGTGGTTTAGTTCCCAGTAAAACACTCTACTCCATATAATAAATAGTTTTATTATATAAACACCAGTGAAATACCAGGTGAACTTTCGCGCGTAAACATGATCCATGGATATGTTATTTCACCGGTGAAAGTAGCATGTTGTTTACAGAAGTAAAAAGATACACTACGAGTAGTCCGTCGAGCGAGACGCGAAGAAATCTGCGAGTAAAAAATGGCCGCGCGAGATCCACGTGTGCTTCTCGCTCCCAGGATCTCGTGCGGTCATTTTTTTTTCGTGGAGTAAGCGAAAGAAGGACCATTGGTAATCTACAGAAACGATCATCATTGCTTTGGGTACAAATCTGACCGTATTCGCAAAAAGACACGCCCGCCAGGTTTTCGTGTGGATTCGGGCGCAGCCCGAATCCAGGCCTGGCTGGTTACTCTAAACCTAGGGGAAGCTCCTCCAAGGCTGGGTCGGGTGCATAGCCCAGTCAATGGGCTATCTGCTAGTGGCTTGCTGGGAGGCAGCTGTCAAAAGCAGGGAGAGGGGATGGTGTCTTGTACTGACACCTCCACTTAGTTAGACATGGGCATTTGAGTGCCGAATAATTTTGTTATTGACCGTGTTTGTTCAGTTGTTTAAGCTTGCTTGAATGTTCTGTGTTGACATGCAACCCTGCTGGTGGCGTCTCTATCACGTGCATGCGTGGGGGGCATTCCTCTAGCCAGGGGGGGTGGTCAGACCACTCCTGGCCACTGGGACTGTCTTAGAGTCAACTGTAGTTATGTTTTTGCGAGTACGGTCAGGATATATATATTCTTGGTTGTCATGTGACGTAGCCATATTCCAAAATTATAAAATAACTTTCCTTCTGAGGTGTTAGTTTCATCAGATAAAAGATCCTACAGGAACTTGACGTTTCACAATCTTTTAGTTCGACAGGGTTCCCTTTTTTGTAATAGAGCACGTCTTAATTTTCAAGGTTTTACGTTGAGTGGCATGAAAGTGGCGGCCGAGAAAGCTGTCGCGTAGGTCAAAAAATGAGTTATCGCTTGACTTTTTCCTTACTAGATAGTGCTTGCACTTGATTAGAAGAAGCATATATTTCAATGTGTCGGAGCTCTAGAATAATTATATTTCGTTTCAATAGCAAAACTCAAAGGTAGAAGTTTTTGTTACGTTACGGCCGTTGTGTCCCTCCGAAGGGCACAAACATGGCGTCTGCATACGGGCTCTATAAATTTGGGTGACACACTTCTGCAAATAACGCGCGAATGAAAAACAGCAGAGATCTGATTCTTGGCAAGGCTGCTTACATAACAATCATCTATCGCATCTCAAGTTGTTGACTTAATTGACCGGATAATAACAGCCAGATTCCACTCTAAATACATAAAGACAACCATAGTTCAAGTGTACGCTCCAACCAACGAAGCGGAAGACGAGGCAAAATGCAGTTCCTAGGCATGAGATGCTCTTGGTATTGGGTTACTGGAACGCCAAAGTGGGAGTGAGACAGGTGGGCGAGAGCGGCATCGTTGGGAAACAAGGTCTAATTTTTGAGAGAAACGATAACGGTCTCCGTTTTGTGTCCTTCGTGCATGTAACAACCTCGCTATAACATCAACCATGTTTCCTTATAAGCATGTGCATAAGTATACATGGACCTCCCCAGATGGCGAGTACCGGCACCAGATTGACCACATGGCAATCAGGTCCCAGTTTAAGAGGTCAGTACAAGACACCAGAGTGCACAGAGGAGCTGATGTGGGAAGCGACCACAATCTTGTCATAACTAAGGCCAAACTCAGGCTGAGCAGCACAGGCAAGAAACAGGAGGGGATCACCAGGTTTGAGGAGAGCAAGTTGAGAGAGCCTGCGATTGGACAACAGTTCCAGCTTGAGCACAGGAATAGGTTCAGAATCCTCCAGACGTCAGACCAGAACGACTTGGCTGCAGATGACCAACAGAACAGTGAACAGCCTGAACGAACCAAGGGCATTGACCACATGTGGCAGAAGATCAAAACTGCCTACACTAAAAAGCACTGAAAGTACTGGGGCGCAGGAAGAATCGAAGAAGTGTAAGAGCTGGATTAGCCCAGAAAGCTGGAGGAAGATCGAGGAGAGAAGGACACTGAAAAAGAAGACAGGAGATGCACGATCGGAGAGGTTGAAGAACAAAACACGAATCGACTACAGAGAAAAGGACAAGGAGGTGAAGAGGAGTCCCAGGAAGGACAAAAGAGACTGGATAAATGGTGTCGCACAAGAACCAGAGGACGCTACAAGTCAGGGCCAAATTAAAGGAGTATATGAAGCAACTAGGAGGTTATGTAATGAAGGGCCAAGAAAGGCAGGAATGGTAAAGAACAAGGAAGGAAAGTCATTGACTAAAGAAGGTGAAGTTGAAGCGAGATGGCAAGAACACTTTACAGAAGTCCTAAACAGGCCAGTTCCTGAAGTCGCTACTGAGGTGGAGACAGATGTGGTGAATAACGGAATTGACATAGGAGATAACAACGGGGAAGATCAAGAGCGCATTGGGGGACATGAAAAGTGGAAAGGCACCAGGTATTGATAGCATCACGGCAGACCTTCTGAGGGTTGACACTGACTCCACTGCCTAGGTCCTGCATGAGTTATTTAACAATATGAGAGGAAGAAAGTGTTCCAGAGGACTGGCTCACATGGTTTATCATCAAGCCCCCCAAGAAACGAAATATGACGAGTTTTGAGAACTGGAGAGGTATAACCCTCGTGTTTATTGTTGCCAAGGTGTTGGGAAGAGTCCTGATGAAGAGAATTGCTGCTGGAACAGATGGTGAGTTAAGAGGAGAACAAGCTGGCTTTAGAAAGAGAAAGAACACGACTGAACAGATCTTTGTATTAAGGAAAATAATTGGGGAGGTAGCTGAATGGAACTCCAGCCTCTACCTTTGTTTTGTGGACTACGAGAAGGCCTTCGACAGCATACACAGGGACACTCTCTGGAGGATCATGAGGTGCTATACCGACAAAGATCGTGAGAATTGTGCAAGTCATCTACACTAACTGCAGATGTGCCGTGGTGGATGTTGATGGAATAACAGGTTGGTTTGAGGTAAAGTCGGGTGTTAAGCAGGGATGCAACATGTCAGGGTTCCTGTTACTCTTGGTGATTGACTGGGTGATGAGGAGGTCAGTCAAAGGCGCAAGGGCAGGTATTAGGTGGAAAATGACAACCATGCTAGAAGACTTAGATTTTACAGTCGACTTGACTCTCATCTCAAGTACATTCACGCAGATTCAGATGAAGATTGACTGCCTGAACAGAAATGGGAAGGGAACGCGCTTAAAAGTTAGCACCAAGAAAATCAAAGTGATGAGGATCAACTTAAACGACAACAACGCAGTTGTAATAGATGGACAGGAAGTAGAGGACGTGGATAGCTTTTACTATCCAGGAGCAAGAATAGCCAAGCATGGAGGGGCCGAAGATGACGTCAAGAACCGCCTAGGGAAAGTTACAGGGGCATTTAACAAACTAGCCAAGATCTGGAGGAGTGGAGAACTGAGCAAAAACACCAAGATCAGGATCTTTAAGTCCAATGTCATAGCAGTGTTACTTTATGGATGTGACAACTGGAGAATGACAAAGAGGGATGAAGAAAAACTGGACACATTTCTACACAAGTGTCTACGGAGGTTGGTAAAGACCTACTGGCCGATGAAGGTGTCAAAATGAGGACGTCAGGCGACGAGCTAGAACTTGTACCATTAGCGAACAGATCAGGAGACGGAGGTAGCGCTGCCTACCGCTGATTTCCGTTTCGTAGACGGTTGATGCTGTTTTTACGGTCGATGCCATCATCGGTGACCGAGCCTTTCAGAATGAACGATGCCATATCTGCTTTAGTTTAGGCCTGGACAAGGTAGAAACTGGCTATAATTTGTTGCTGGAGTAAAATGCACTCACCAAATGCTTTATTGTTCATATTCACACTGGTTTGCTTGCGGTTAGCTCTTATTTGATGTTTGGGGCAACTCTATTATTAATATTTAAGAATGTCACGTTTTATAATTAAATTTTGGGGAGATTTGGCGGATCAACCTGGTAGTGTAGTGGTATAATAGGGATGTCGGGAAACAGAGGTTCCGGGTTCAATTCTAGGTGGTCGCTTGCAAACTTTTCTTTTTGTTTATTTTCCTTAAAATGGCATCGACCGTTTACGAAACGGAAAGCTGCAGCGCTGGTTAGGGCATGTGTTGCGTATGAACAAC
>JAHPZR010012049.1:47500-60637 GCA_019787425.1 Platygyra sinensis
AACTGCGCAATTTGATTTCTCTGAGTGGCTTCATCTTAACTGGTAAGCTGCATATTTTGTGCTGCCGTGAATAGCTTTAATTGATAGCAAATGATCTGTAATGGGCAAGTCGGAATACGCATTATTTCAAGAGGGGGGAGGAACAGAATAGGGAGGAGGGAGAAATGGCCCAAAAAAAGTTGGGAGGAGGGAGAAATAGGGGGAAAAAATGGGAGGAGGGAGAAAAAGAAACGTAACCGTTTAGGGAGGAGGGAGAAATTGGCTCAGAAAGTTGGGAGAAGGGAGATTTACCCACCTGTCCCCCCCCCCCTTTCAAGATGGATAGTGAGAGCAATCAATAAATTTCTCAAAAAAGCCAAAACAATTGTGGACTTAAATAGCATTTTTTCTTAAGTAACTTAGACTTAATTTTGACCTCTCTTTCTTTATTCTAGGATTTTTCGTCCCTTTCAAAGTGTTCCGTTATGTGACATCTTTCCGTTAAGCTCGACGCAAGTTTGAAAAAAAATTATCCATTACCGTTCCCCTTTCGTCAACAGTTTGTCGACAAAGTTTCTTAGCATACCATCAAAATCCAAGAAGAGCAATCACTGCTGCTATAACTTAAGGATTTCTATTTGAGAGGCGACAGAAACATACTGCCATCTTAAGCGATTGATATTATGCGGTGTTAGACAGCGCCTGGTAATTGAACCTACAACAATTAAACACTTTTAACCAGACATATTTTATCAAGCTCTGATCAGGACAAAAGAGGCTTAATTTACGGCTATCTGGAAACGACACTAAATAAATCCAGCTTTTGATAAGAAAAATGCTGGAACGGAAATGATAGAAGTGAATTACAATTAATCATTTTATTGCAAACTTTTCCAAGAAATGCAAAATTGTTAAACAAGTGTTACTTTAGGATAATGCTGTTTCACTGTTTATAGCGTGTCTTTTTCTTGCTTTAATAAGCACAATATGTGAACTGAATAACTGTTCCTTTAAAGAGTAACAATTCCGAGTTTTTCTCAAAGCTTCCATAAAGCATAGTTCAGTGTCGTTTCGTTGCAAGGACGTTGTTTATGTTGAGTTCTTCAGCCTTGCAAAGCATTTGAGCAGAAAACCGCAATGTCTGAACAGCGAAGTTTTCTCGAGAGAAAAAAGACGAACAGTAAAAGAGTTCTTTCGCATCCATATTCAGCATGTTAACCCTGGTTACTTCCATAAGAAGTATATAAATTTTCAGATGACTCAGCCATGTAATGAAAAACGTTCTTGGCTAACAAGACGAAAGAGGCCTTACTGACCAGAGTGAAGTGGCTTTGATTGAAAAACGAGAACCCACTGAAATGCTTCAGGAAACTAACCACAGTCTACATTTCTACAGTCAGATAAATTAACGGACTGAGATATTCGAATCACTGCGTGATTAAAACACTTCAATGAGAAGAAAACCAACCTGCTCCTTTTTCACTCAACAAAGAGGACTCTTGCGTTTACTGGGTGCAGCCTTCAAGTTGAACCGTTTAACAGTATCCCTTCACTTTTAACAAGTTGATTGTTCAACAATAATTGCTCTTCCTGTCCTTTCAGTTATCATGTGTCACAAAGACTGGTTTTCATTGGTGCACAAGCAACATTCGCAGACTTAACGGAGTACTGCTATGAAACAACTTTCGTTTGAAAATTAACATAACAAAAAGTGGTAATTATTAAGACTGTGTTGATGAGAAAACGTAGCAGAACAGCCCAGCGCAAATAACCGAATTCTCTTAAACTTGGCACAAATGTTGGGTTTGTTGAGTGCATGATTGTGGGAAAAACGTGGGTCAAAATATTTTATTACCTTCAAGTTATTTGGACCCTTTGGTGTTAAAATGCCATTTGACACTAATTTATGCATATTTACTTAGCCATCATCTGGTTTAGTTTCTCTACAACGAGAAAAGCCATTTGACCTGCGCAGTTTAATTTCTGTGAGTGGCTTCATCTTAAGTTGTTTTTTACTGCCTTGAATAGCTTCAAACTGATGGCAAATGATCTGTATGTTGTTAACCAGACATAGATTTTATCAAGCTCTAATCATGACAAAAGACGTTTAATTCACTGTTATTTGCCCTGGAAAGGACACTAATTAAATTTAGCTTTTGATAGGAAACTTGAAAATAGCGGAACGAAAAAGATGGAGTTGAATTACAATCAATCATTTTATTGTAAAGTTCCAAACAAAGCAAAATTGTTAATCAAGTGTAAGTTTAGGATAATGCTGTTTCACAGTTTATGGCGTGTCTTTTTTCTTGCTATAATAAGCACAATTAATATATCAACGGAAAAAAAAACTGTTCCTTTAACAAGTAACAATCCCGAGTTTTGTTGAAAGCTTTCATAAAACATAGTTAGTATTGTTTCGTTACAATCAAGTTGTTTCTGTTGGGTTCTTCAGCCTTGATAAGCATTTGAGCAGAAAACCGCAATGTCTAATAAGCGAAGTTTTGTTTACCGAGAAAGATGAGCAGTAGCAGAGTTCTTTCGCATCTAGATTCAGCATGCGAACCCTGGTTACTTCCACTGGAAGCATAGAGATTTCCAGATGACTGAGCCATGTAATGAAATAAGTTCCTTGCTAACAAGACGAACGAGGCTTTACTGACCAGAGTGAAGAGGCTTTGATTGAAAAATAAGAACCCACTGAAATACCTAAAGAAACTAACCACAGTCTACATTTCGACAATCACATAAATTAAGAGACTGAGATATTCACATCACTGATTAAAACGCTTCAATGATAAGAAAACCTACCTGCTCGTTTTTTACTAAGCAAAACGGACGCTTGCGTTTACTAGGTGCAACCTTCAAGCTTTAACGTGTAACAGTATCCCGTTAATATTTACAGGTCGATTGTTCAAATATAACTGCTACTCCTGTCCTTTCAGTTGTCATGTCAAAAAGACTGGTTTTCACTGGTGCATAAGCAACATTCGCAGACTTAACGGAGTGCTGCTACGAAACAACTTTCGTTTGGAAATTAGCATAACTAAAGGTAGTAATTACTAACACCTTTTCCATGAGAAAACGCCGCAGAAAAACACAACGCAAATCAGCGACTTCTCTTAAGGTTGGCACAAATTTTGGGTTTGTTAAGTGAATGATTGTGGCAAAAAAGTGGGTGAAAATATTTTATTACCTTCAAGTTATTGGGTCCATCTGCCAAAATGCCAGTTGACACTAATTTATGCATGTTTACTGCGTTAACGCGGAACGAGAGAACGCATCCTAATTTGGTTTGCTGGCGTGAGAAATCGATTCTGCAATTTGGCCGCCCCTCTAAGTTTTTTCAGGGGCTTTGGGCCTCATATACGCGTGCAAGTGAAAATAACACGTGCAAGAGAAAATAACACGTGCAAAAATTCAAGTACGCTTGGCCAGTTACGAAGATTGCGCAACCATAACTTTCCATTTCCTTTTCTTCAAAAAACCCACTTTCTATTATCACACTACCTATCCTGCAGAACACACTTCCTAATCTTTGATTACTACTAGTTTAGCCATCATTTGGTTTAGTTTCTCTACAACAAGAAAAGCCTTGTGAAAATGAAATCAAATCAGGGATCATTTTGTACAACTATTAGTCTAAAACCACAGCTATTCATTTGAACTGCGCAGTTTGATTTCTCTGAGTGGCTTCATCTTGAGTAAGCTGTTTTGTACTGCCGTGAATAGCTTTAAACTGATGGCAAATGATCTGTATGTTTTTAACCAGACATAGACTTTATCAAGCTCTAATCATGTCAAAAGACGTTTAATTCACTGTCATTTGCACTGGAAGGGACACTAATTAAATTCAGCTTTTGATAAGAAACTTGAAAATAGCGGAACGAAAAAGATGGAATTGAATTACAATCAATCATTTTATTGTAAAGTTTTAAACAAAGGAAAATTGTCAAACAAGTGTAAGCTTAGGATAATGCTGTTTCACCGTTTATGGCGTGTCTTTTTTCTTGCTATAATAAGCACAATTAATATATCAACTGGATAACTGTTCCTTTAACGAGTAACAATTGCGAGTTTTGCTCAAAGCTCCCATGAAACATAGTTCAGTACCGTTTCGCTACAAGCAAGTTGTTTATGTTGGGTTCCTCAGCCTCGCAAAGCACTTAAGCTGACAACCGCAATGTCTAATAAGCGAAGTTTTTTTTACCGACAAAGATGAGCAGTAGCAGAGTTCTTTCGCATCCACATTCAGCATGTTAACCCTGGTTACTTTTATGAGCACCAGATAGATTTCCAGATGACTCAGCCATGTAATGAAATAACTTCCTGGCTAACAAGACGAACCAGGCTTTACTGACCAGAGTGAAGAGGCTTTGATCGAAAAACGAGAACCCACTGAAATGCCTAAAGAAACTAACCACAGTCTACATTTGTACAATCAGATAAATTAACAGACTGAGATGTTCAAATCACTGACTAAAACGCTTTAATAAGAGGAAAACCTACCTGTTTCTTTATCACTCAACAAAGGGGACGCTTGCGTTTAGTAGGTGCAGCCTTTAACTTTTAACGTGTAACAGTATCCCGTCAAAATTAAAAACAAATCGATTGTTCAATAATAATTCCAACTCCTGTCCTTTCAGTTATCATGCATCAGAGTTTGGTTTGCACTGGTGCACAAGCAACATTCGCAGACTTAACGGAGTACTGCTATGAAACAACTTTCCTTTGGAGATTAGCATAACTAAAGTTGGGGATGACTCAAAATATCGAGAATCACTGGACAGATTCGAAAAATCGAAAACCCTGAATTTTGAATCAAGAACGCTTTTAGGGAACTCTCTTCGAAAATATTATTCCGATTTTCTTTAACATCTTCGAGTAATTCGGAAAAAGCGAAAATACACCTTTTTACCTCATTAATTATGCAAAAAATATCGGGAAAATTGACAAAGTTCTCGGTATTTGCATTGAAACAATTTACAATTTTAGAACGCGGGATAAACTTGGTATCCTTTCTTCTATCTAATACTAGGAAGTTTAAATTTTTTCAAGTATTTTGAAGGGTTCCGTCAACTGTCAAAGAATTGCCTTTTCAAGCTTTTATGGAAACGGTAAAAGCTGTGTATTTTACGATCTTAAAACACATCTTGGTATGCCTGATATCGAGTCGTAATTATTACTGAGATAATTATTTGGCCTTCTTCTATCAAGATTTGAAAAAACGATCTGGGCGGTCTGATCGCGCGCTACTAAACAAGAGATTTTAATGTAAGTGATAACTTATTTGCATAATCTACGAAAACAAAAAGTCTCATTATAGAATGAGCACTCGGCGTATTTCTAACAGTGGTACTCCAGATACGTTTCGATGGACTCATTCTGGGATTATTTTATCGTTTGTATTGTTTTCTTCAATTAGCTAGCTTTAAGAGTTCTAAATAATCAAGAAATAAGGGAAATCTAATGAAAATACGAGAGGGAAGGAAATTTCTCACATAGGAAAAAATCTCCTGATGTCCCAGCTGTGTGGTCTTGGCTTGATAGATGTCGAGTCACATAATGAGAAAAATTCATGGGAATTCCTTTGATGCGCTTATAGGTAAATCAACATATTCAGAGAGTTGTAACCAAACAATTTAATAATACCGGAAAGCCAGCAAATTGGAATGAACATCTTGATAATCTCGTTTCACTATAGCACTTATACAAGAAACAACTTTTCGTTCAGAAAATTCGAATTTTAATTTTAATGCACATTTGATCTCAAATTAGATGTTATACATATATAAATTAGATATCACATAGGTTAACAATATTTTTATCATAGGTTCTTATTTGTTTATCATTTGTTATTAGTTTCAGGTTCACGTTTAAACGAGCTTTCAGCTTCTAGGTGACACGTGGTTAAATAAAGTATTATTATTATTATTATTATTATTATTATTATTATTATTATTATTATTGTTATAAAACGACCTCGAGAAAATAAAACGAAAATCCTACATGTGAAAAGAAATTAAAATACTGGTAACTTTTCGAACGCTATTTGCTGTATTTGCATACTTGTCGCCTGAATCGATTTTTCAAGTGGATACTATTGTTTTGTATTATTCTAAACAGTTCAATGTTACCTAACGTTATCTACGAGCCGTACAGTTCTTTTCCTATGTACGGCTTTTCTCGTTCTTAAAAAAGTGAATGCTAGTTTCCTTTAAAATCTTTGCAATATCTGTAATGGGCAAGTCTGAATGCACATTACTTTAAGATGGATAGTGAAAGCAATCAATAAATTGCTCAAAAAAGCCATAAAATAATTCTAGACTTTAATTGCGTCTGTTTCTGTGCTGGCTTATTGTTTACATATAAGATTACGATTTATGACCATTTCATGAACATCCACTAAACCTGACCTAATTCGAAACAAACAAGAAATTTCTACCTAAGTATTTTCCCATCGATTACCAGTAAAACTTCGGCTTAAAGAAGCACTTGAGGCACTCCTTTCAAATGCTTTGGGAGCTATATCTTGATGCATATTGATATGAATACAGCAGCAGATGATTCACGACACAAGCTCGATCAGCTTAAAGCTTTTAGGCGTTAAATGGAATTGAAAAAAGAAATACCTACTACATACAGGTAACGTAGATGTGATCTTGACCTCTCTTTAGAGATTGTTGGATATTTTTCCTTTTAAAGTAGTGTTCAGTTTTGTGTCATCTTTACGTTGAGTACGACGCACGTTTCAACAAAAAAAATATCCATTCTCGTTCCCTTTTCATCAACAGGTTGTCGACAAAATTTCTTAACATACCATTCAAAGTTCAAGAAGAACCATTACTGATGCTATAACTTAAAGATTTGTATTCGAAAACCGACAGAAAATGTCAAACTGCCATATTAAGCGATTGATATTATACGGTTAGACAGCGCCTGGTATAAGTCGCACCTACAGCAATTAGATAGCTCTGTGTTGCTAACCAGACATACATTTTATCAAGTTCTGATCATAACAAAAGACGTTTTATTCACTGTTCTTTGGAAAGGACACATAATAAATTCTTTTTTGATAAGAAAAATACTGAAAAATTACAATTAATCATTTTATTACAAAATTCAATAAAGAGCAAAATTGTTTAAACAAGTGTTAGTTTAGGATTACTCTGTTTCACCGTTTATGGCGTGTCTTTTTTCTTACTATAAGAAACACAATTAATATATCAACTGAATAACTGTTCCTGTTCCAATCACGAGTTTTGCTCAAAGCTTTCAGAAAACATAGTTCAGTATTGTTTCGTTGAAAGCAAGTTGTTTCCGTTGGGTTCTTCAGCCTTGCAAAGCATTTTCAGCAGAAAACCGCAATGTCTAAACAGCGAAATTTTCTCGAGAGAAAGAAGATGAGCACTAGCAAAATCCCTTTCGTCTCCTAGATGCTTCAGCATTGATTAACCTGGTTAATCAATGCTGAGTCTAGATACGAAAGGGATTTTGCTAGTGCTCATCTTCTTTCTCTCGAGAAAATTTCGCTGTTTAGACATTGCGGTTTTCTGCTGAAAATGCTTTGCAAGGCTGAAGAACCCAACGGAAACAACTTGCTTTCAACGAAACAATACTGAACTATGTTTTCTGAAAGCTTTGAGCAAAACTCGTGATTGGAACAGGAACAGTTATTCAGTTGATATATTAATTGTGTTTCTTATAGTAAGAAAAAAGACACGCCATAAACGGTGAAACAGAGTAATCCTAAACTAACACTTGTTTAACAATTTTGCTCTTTATTGAATTTTGTAATAAAATGATTAATTGTAATTTTTCAGTATTTTTCTTATCAAAAAAAGAATTTATTATGTGTCCTTTCCAAAGAACAGTGAATAAAACGTCTTTTGTCATGATCAGAACTTGATAAAATGTATGTCTGGTTAGCAACACAGAGCTATCTAATTGCTGTAGGTGCGACTTATACCAGGCGCTGTCTAACCGTATAATATCAATCGCTTAATATGGCAGTTTGACGTTTTCTGTCGGTTTTCGAATACAAATCTTTAAGTTATAGCATCAGTAATGGTTCTTCTTGAACTTTTTATGGTATGTTAAGAAATTTTGTCGACAACCTGTTGATGAAAAGGGAACGAGAATGGATATTTTTTTTGTTGAAACGTGCGTCGTACTCAACGTAAAGATGACACAAAACTGAACACTACTTTAAAAGGAAAAATATCCAACAATCTCTAAAGAGAGGTCAAGATCACATCTACGTTACCTGTATGTAGTAGGTATTTCTTTTTTCAATTCCATTTAACGCCTAAAAGCTTTAAGCTGATCGAGCTTGTGTCGTGAATCATCTGCTGCTGTATTCATATCAATATGCATCAAGATATAGCTCCCAAAGCATTTGAAAGGAGTGCCTCAAGTGCTTCTTTAAGCCGAAGTTTTACTGGTAATCGATGGGAAAATACTTAGGTAGAAATTTCTTGTTTGTTTCGAATTAGGTCAGGTTTAGTGGATGTTCATGAAATGGTCATAAATCGTAATCTTATATGTAAACAATAAGCCAGCACAGAAACAGACGCAATTAAAGTCTAGAATTATTTTATGGCTTTTTTGAGCAATTTATTGATTGCTTTCACTATCCATCTTAAAGTAATGTGCATTCAGACTTGCCCATTACAGATATTTGCAAAGAATTTTAAAGGAAACTAGCATTCATTTTTTTAAGAACGAGAAAAGCCGTACATAGGAAAAGAACTGTACGGCTCGTAGATAACGTTAGGTAACATTGAACTGTTTAGAATAATACAAAACAATAGTATCCACTTGAAAAATCGATTCAGGCGACAAGTATGCAAATACAGCAAATAGCGTTCGAAAAGTTACCAGTATTTTAATTTCTTTTCACATGTAGGATTTTCGTTTTATTTTCTCGAGGTCGTTTTATAACAATAATAATAATAATAATAATAATAATAATAATAATAATAATAATAATACTTTATTTAACCACGTGTCACCTAGAAGCTGAAAGCTCGTTTAAACGTGAACCTGAAACTAATAACAAATGATAAACAAATAAGAACCTATGATAAAAATATTGTTAACCTATGTGATATCTAATTTATATATGTATAACATCTAATTTGAGATCAAATGTGCATTAAAATTAAAATTCGAATTTTCTGAACGAAAAGTTGTTTCTTGTATAAGTGCTATAGTGAAACGAGATTATCAAGATGTTCATTCCAATTTGCTGGCTTTCCGGTATTATTAAATTGTTTGGTTACAACTCTCTGAATATGTTGATTTACCTATAAGCGCATCAAAGGAATTCCCATGAATTTTTCTCATTATGTGACTCGACATCTATCAAGCCAAGACCACACAGCTGGGACATCAGGAGATTTTTTCCTATGTGAGAAATTTCCTTCCCTCTCGTATTTTCATTAGATTTCCCTTATTTCTTGATTATTTAGAACTCTTAAAGCTAGCTAATTGAAGAAAACAATACAAACGATAAAATAATCCCAGAATGAGTCCATCGAAACGTATCTGGAGTACCACTGTTAGAAATACGCCGAGTGCTCATTCTATAATGAGACTTTTTGTTTTCGTAGATTATGCAAATAAGTTATCACTTACATTAAAATCTCTTGTTTAGTAGCGCGCGATCAGACCGCCCAGATCGTTTTTTCAAATCTTGATAGAAGAAGGCCAAATAATTATCTCAGTAATAATTACGACTCGATATCAGGCATACCAAGATGTGTTTTAAGATCGTAAAATACACAGCTTTTACCGTTTCCATAAAAGCTTGAAAAGGCAATTCTTTGACAGTTGACGGAACCCTTCAAAATACTTGAAAAAATTTAAACTTCCTAGTATTAGATAGAAGAAAGGATACCAAGTTTATCCCGCGTTCTAAAATTGTAAATTGTTTCAATGCAAATACCGAGAACTTTGTCAATTTTCCCGATATTTTTTGCATAATTAATGAGGTAAAAAGGTGTATTTTCGCTTTTTCCGAATTACTCGAAGATGTTAAAGAAAATCGGAATAATATTTTCGAAGAGAGTTCC
Organism: Platygyra sinensis; assembly: GCA_019787425.1. NCBI lineage: Eukaryota > Metazoa > Cnidaria > Anthozoa > Scleractinia > Merulinidae > Platygyra > Platygyra sinensis. The sequence goes on from JAHPZR010012049.1 coordinate 57,553, forward strand.
CTAAAAGCGTTCTTGATTCAAAATTCAGGGTTTTCGATTTTTCGAATCTGTCCAGTGATTCTCGATATTTTGAGTCATCCCCAACTTTAGTTATGCTAATCTCCAAAGGAAAGTTGTTTCATAGCAGTACTCCGTTAAGTCTGCGAATGTTGCTTGTGCACCAGTGCAAACCAAACTCTGATGCATGATAACTGAAAGGACAGGAGTTGGAATTATTATTGAACAATCGATTTGTTTTTAATTTTGACGGGATACTGTTACACGTTAAAAGTTAAAGGCTGCACCTACTAAACGCAAGCGTCCCCTTTGTTGAGTGATAAAGAAACAGGTAGGTTTTCCTCTTATTAAAGCGTTTTAGTCAGTGATTTGAACATCTCAGTCTGTTAATTTATCTGATTGTACAAATGTAGACTGTGGTTAGTTTCTTTAGGCATTTCAGTGGGTTCTCGTTTTTCGATCAAAGCCTCTTCACTCTGGTCAGTAAAGCCTGGTTCGTCTTGTTAGCCAGGAAGTTATTTCATTACATGGCTGAGTCATCTGGAAATCTATCTGGTGCTCATAAAAGTAACCAGGGTTAACATGCTGAATGTGGATGCGAAAGAACTCTGCTACTGCTCATCTTTGTCGGTAAAAAAAACTTCGCTTATTAGACATTGCGGTTGTCAGCTTAAGTGCTTTGCGAGGCTGAGGAACCCAACATAAACAACTTGCTTGTAGCGAAACGGTACTGAACTATGTTTCATGGGAGCTTTGAGCAAAACTCGCAATTGTTACTCGTTAAAGGAACAGTTATCCAGTTGATATATTAATTGTGCTTATTATAGCAAGAAAAAAGACACGCCATAAACGGTGAAACAGCATTATCCTAAGCTTACACTTGTTTGACAATTTTCCTTTGTTTAAAACTTTACAATAAAATGATTGATTGTAATTCAATTCCATCTTTTTCGTTCCGCTATTTTCAAGTTTCTTATCAAAAGCTGAATTTAATTAGTGTCCCTTCCAGTGCAAATGACAGTGAATTAAACGTCTTTTGACATGATTAGAGCTTGATAAAGTCTATGTCTGGTTAAAAACATACAGATCATTTGCCATCAGTTTAAAGCTATTCACGGCAGTACAAAACAGCTTACTCAAGATGAAGCCACTCAGAGAAATCAAACTGCGCAGTTCAAATGAATAGCTGTGGTTTTAGACTAATAGTTGTACAAAATGATCCCTGATTTGATTTCATTTTCACAAGGCTTTTCTTGTTGTAGAGAAACTAAACCAAATGATGGCTAAACTAGTAGTAATCAAAGATTAGGAAGTGTGTTCTGCAGGATAGGTAGTGTGATAATAGAAAGTGGGTTTTTTGAAGAAAAGGAAATGGAAAGTTATGGTTGCGCAATCTTCGTAACTGGCCAAGCGTACTTGAATTTTTGCACGTGTTATTTTCTCTTGCACGTGTTATTTTTCACTTGCACGCGTATATGAGGCCCAAAGCCCCTGAAAAAACTTAGAGGGGCGGCCAAATTGCAGAATCGATTTCTCACGCCAGCAAACCAAATTAGGATGCGTTCTCTCGTTCCGCGTTAACGCAGTAAACATGCATAAATTAGTGTCAACTGGCATTTTGGCAGATGGACCCAATAACTTGAAGGTAATAAAATATTTTCACCCACTTTTTTGCCACAATCATTCACTTAACAAACCCAAAATTTGTGCCAACCTTAAGAGAAGTCGCTGATTTGCGTTGTGTTTTTCTGCGGCGTTTTCTCATGGAAAAGGTGTTAGTAATTACTACCTTTAGTTATGCTAATTTCCAAACGAAAGTTGTTTCGTAGCAGCACTCCGTTAAGTCTGCGAATGTTGCTTATGCACCAGTGAAAACCAGTCTTTTTGACATGACAACTGAAAGGACAGGAGTAGCAGTTATATTTGAACAATCGACCTGTAAATATTAACGGGATACTGTTACACGTTAAAGCTTGAAGGTTGCACCTAGTAAACGCAAGCGTCCGTTTTGCTTAGTAAAAAACGAGCAGGTAGGTTTTCTTATCATTGAAGCGTTTTAATCAGTGATGTGAATATCTCAGTCTCTTAATTTATGTGATTGTCGAAATGTAGACTGTGGTTAGTTTCTTTAGGTATTTCAGTGGGTTCTTATTTTTCAATCAAAGCCTCTTCACTCTGGTCAGTAAAGCCTCGTTCGTCTTGTTAGCAAGGAACTTATTTCATTACATGGCTCAGTCATCTGGAAATCTCTATGCTTCCAGTGGAAGTAACCAGGGTTCGCATGCTGAATCTAGATGCGAAAGAACTCTGCTACTGCTCATCTTTCTCGGTAAACAAAACTTCGCTTATTAGACATTGCGGTTTTCTGCTCAAATGCTTATCAAGGCTGAAGAACCCAACAGAAACAACTTGATTGTAACGAAACAATACTAACTATGTTTTATGAAAGCTTTCAACAAAACTCGGGATTGTTACTTGTTAAAGGAACAGTTTTTTTTTCCGTTGATATATTAATTGTGCTTATTATAGCAAGAAAAAAGACACGCCATAAACTGTGAAACAGCATTATCCTAAACTTACACTTGATTAACAATTTTGCTTTGTTTGGAACTTTACAATAAAATGATTGATTGTAATTCAACTCCATCTTTTTCGTTCCGCTATTTTCAAGTTTCCTATCAAAAGCTAAATTTAATTAGTGTCCTTTCCAGGGCAAATAACAGTGAATTAAACGTCTTTTGTCATGATTAGAGCTTGATAAAATCTATGTCTGGTTAACAACATACAGATCATTTGCCATCAGTTTGAAGCTATTCAAGGCAGTAAAAAACAACTTAAGATGAAGCCACTCACAGAAATTAAACTGCGCAGGTCAAATGGCTTTTCTCGTTGTAGAGAAACTAAACCAGATGATGGCTAAGTAAATATGCATAAATTAGTGTCAAATGGCATTTTAACACCAAAGGGTCCAAATAACTTGAAGGTAATAAAATATTTTGACCCACGTTTTTCCCACAATCATGCACTCAACAAACCCAACATTTGTGCCAAGTTTAAGAGAATTCGGTTATTTGCGCTGGGCTGTTCT
>JAHPZR010012050.1:0-21384 GCA_019787425.1 Platygyra sinensis
GATTTTCCTTTCCCTAGGTAGCTGCCTTTTGGGCTGACAGGTACTACCCCCTGGGTTTTGGTTTGGAGTTTTCCATCTCCTAGATGAGCTGCTTCTCATAGCTTAAGAACCCCATCTGCCCTTTGCGATCACCAGCCCACTTCCTGAGCTGGTTACCCTGACGTAGTTCAGCCGGTTGGTCGACACCGTTGCCCGGGGTGTGGCCGTTGCAATGCCTGCAACTTCTAGGAGCCATACATCAGAGCTGGGTGTTGCAAGTGGACCAGTGCAGTTCAGCCACCCTAAGAAGGGTGCGACCGCTTCCCTGCAAAGGTACTAATGTACATTACCATTTAATTTGTTTCTCATATCCGAAAAGCTGCTTTAACCCATTGACTCCCGAATGAAATTGCACGCGACATACCCCTAAATTCCCAGGCGATTTTTGACTTTTCAGAGCCAGCACGAGCGCTAAAAATAAACCATATGCGCAGTAACCACAGACACAAGATCAGGTTTCAAGACTTCGTTTATTTAAAGTTTAATATTTGAAGGGCCAAAATATTAAAAAACATCAACAAAAATAACTCAATATGATGTGTAGAATTTCTAAGAAAACAAGAAATTATATTTTTTATTTGCCGCGCGACAAAAGCCGAGAAAATTGAAGATGCAAAAATGAGTTAATTTTTTTACTTCAGAGGACAAAACGAGACCGGATACCACAGAATTTCCATTCTTTTACTATCACTGAAAACATTTGAGAAAACACCAGAAAATGAAGGCAAAAAACACAAGGTAAAAACCAATTCAAAAAGAAGAAATCAGATAATTTCTTCGCCGCGTGACGAAATAATACAGTGCAACGCAAGAAAAATGAAAGTTGTACATCAAAAAGACACCAAAACAGGCCAATTATTTTGAGATAAATCATATTTCAACAGTGTTAATTTAGTGCCCACTTAGTTCTTTTCTCAGGAGTTCTGTTAAGTAGCTGAATAAGACTCGAAAAAATATATTTGAGCGAAGCGAATAAACTAAACAAACAAACCACGCGGGTCGCCGTAAATTAAATATGCAGAAATCGAGCGGGCAAAAATACTGTTCACTTTCAAAACCTAAAATCCCCAAATAAAGGCAACCAAATGGAAGAAATGTGACAGGAAGCTCAATAGCAATAACTTTTCATTCAACATGAGGCAAAAAACTCATCTAAAAGCAAAAAAAATGTTCAAAATTTCGCAGACGTGCTTCGCTGCATGACCGCATGTTCGAATTAATTATTCTCGCTAAAGCGAAAGCTTGAGTTTTTGCCGACGAGTTTTGCAGTTATTTTGTCGGCCATGGCTTTGCCTATCATTCTAAAAGTTGAATTCAACTTTGAGGTTATTGTACATTACCATTTTTGTTTTCTAAAGTCCGGGAAGCTGCTTTAAATCCGCGATCTGTATTCAAAACTCACTTGAAAGCGCACCGATTGTCAAGTTTTCGTGGCGGTTGAAGGAAGGAAAAATTCCTCACCAGAAAGGTTTGAAAACTCTGTACACCTTGATCATCCATTCTGAGACCACCTAAACATCGATTTATGTTTTTCCTTTCCGTTTTCAGTGCCAAAGAAGTAATTTCTCCATTTTAGGAATGAAAACAAGACCCTGGAAGTTTGTAGACTTGCCCCGCAAAGCGCCATGATTGCTGCGCTTATCGAGCGCATGATTTTAAGACGAAAAACCATCTTTCTAGGACCCCTAAAGTTCTTTAAAAATATGCTCAGTAAGTTGATTCTGATTGGTTTATTTGTCCTCAAGAACAATAGAACAATAAGAGAACCAAACAGTCTTCAGGGAGGGTAGGAAAGGTAATTGTCCCCCTGTCCTTCTTTTCGGGCGGTTACGGGCGGCACGGGAAATTGGGGGTGGGTTTTCGCATGGGCGGTTACGGGCGGCACGGGAGTCAATGGGTTAAATATGTGATCTGTCGTCAAAACTTACTTGAAAGTGCTCTGATCTTCACATTTTTTCCACGATTGTAGGAAGAAAAATGTCTTCACCAGAAAGGTTTAAGGACTTTGTTCTCCTTGATTTTCCGTTCTGAGGCCACCTAAAGATTGATTTGATCTTTCTAATTTAAGAACCAAAGCAGTAATTTCTCCGTGTTAGGAATGAAACAAGACCTTGGAAGTTTAAGATTTGGCCTGCAACACGCCATGATTACCTGTACTTTTCGAGCGTACAACTTTAAGAAGAAAAAACGTCTTTCTAGGACCCCTAAAGTCCTCTAAAAATATGCTCAGAAAGTCCATTCTGATTGGTTTATTTGTCCTCAAGAACAATAGAACAATAGCAGAACCAAAGAGTCTTCAGGGAGGGTAGGAAAGTCAATTGCCTCCACATGCATTTTTTCAGGTGGTTACAGGCAGCACAGGGAAATGGAGAGGTTTTACGCAAGGGCGGTTATGGGTGGCACAGGCGTCAATGGGCTACATAGTTATTCTAATGGTCAACCTGAAAGTCTTGTGGACATTTACATTTACATATATTGGGTCGGTGAAAACCGTTCGGTTATGACACCGACAATAGGAATAAAAATTTAAAAAATCCAACAAATAAATAAATGAATAAAATACAAATATTAAGAAGTAGAAAACATGAACCATGTTTCTATCGAGTTATACAAACACGAGTGGAAATTTGGGAGAACGAGAAATGCTGTGGGAACACGAGCCGCAGGCGAGTGTTTCCACAGCTTTTTCGAGTTCTCCCAAACTTTCACGAGTGTTTGTATAACTCGATAGAAACACAAAGTACATGTTTTCTATTTCTTTTAGAAAACACCACGACGAGAAAAAGGAAAACAACTTGGTAACTTTGGATATCAAAATGTAAATTCTCTTTACTCGCGCCATCACTACGTCAACAGCGCGGGCTAGTTCTGTGTCTCCATCGAGTTATACAAACACGATTTTTAACCAATCAGCTCGCGTGCTTTCTTAAGACTGTTTTCTAAATCAATATATAAAATATAATGATATAAAAGTTAAATAAAGAAAACTATATTAAACTATATATAACTATTACTTAAGAAAAGCTGTTAATCTATATTTAAAGGTTTCTAAGGAGGAGGATGAGAGGACGGCCTCGGGGAGGCAGTTCCAGTCCACTATAGTTTTTGGAAAAAACGAACATTTAAAAACGTCTTCATTTGCACACACACTGTATGGCATGCAAAATTTAAATTGATGGGTTCCCCTTGTGCGACTCTCAGAGTGTTGAGTCTAATATTTTCTATCAATAAAACTAGTTTATACATCACTTTGGTTCAGAATTTGTCATCATACTCACAAAAACACGGAAGACAGTGTACATATCATCAGTGTAGTAGTACTCAAATGATACGTGCCCATCTTTTTGGAGCTGTCAAAGAAAAACATAAGCAAGAATGTCAATTGAAAGCGATGACTAACGATACTGTTCCGAAACTAATAAACTAATTACCGTAAACGTCCATGTATAAGCCACACTTTTTTTTCACAAAATTGAAGCCCAAAATCAAGGGTACGGCTTATCCATGGATACACTGTGTTTGGAGATCGCAAAAACCTAATTAATATTCTTAAACTTTTTAAGTTGTCAAGAAATAAACATAAAAGAAACTGAGAGTTTGTTGCTGTTGTTCATTGACCTTTTTCATGAGTGGTGGGTCCCAGTGGCTCCTGTGTCTTTGAGTGTTATTGGTGAATCTTGCTCTCCAAGAGTTCTTTCAAGCGATTAATTTTCACTTTACTTGAACTAAACACCAACCTACAAGGAATCTCCATTCCTCCACACAGCTGTTTGCAGTGACGACTACAGCCAGTTACTTCCATACATAATCTTTCCGCCACGTGCTATAAAATGCCAATGTTTTTGACCACTTTCACGGCAAATTTGTCGACTTCATTGTCAAGCTTCTGAACTGCCTGAAGTTTTTTCGCCTATTGCAGGTTTCCAAACAACTTTATAGACGTGATATCCCCATACAGCGGAGTCAAAAGTAAATTTCTCCATGCATGATGACCAGAGGATGCCCAGGCCCTGTCCCAGACTCCTCCCCACATTTAAAGCTTGGTTACCAAGCACTCGTTCATTCGTTCGTTCGTTCATTCGTAAACTTTATGGCGTGTTTCAAAGTGATAATCTTGAAAAATCGGGTCAAAAGAGCATTTTAAGTTGAAGATGTCATAAATTCAAACGAAAAAGAAGGTACGGCAAATGAAATTTCACTTTCTTTAGACTTGATAAATGTGTAAGATGGCAGCAATTGCTGCGTCGGTGTTTCGAAACCTTGATTGTTTTTCCTTGTTTGCTCATAGCAAATACAACTCTGCTGGCATTTCAAAATTTATTGTTTTTATTTTTTTCCAAAATCTGCGCTTCCAAATTGGGAGTGCGGCTTATCTATGGATGCAGCTTATACATGGACGTCTATGGTAACTAATTAACTCACTTCTGTTAAATTAGGCTAGTGGTCTTGATGAGATATCCTATCACTTACTTAAAGAGACAGCACCTGTTGTTGTGCCCTCCTTAACTCCTATAATCAATTTGCCTCTCACTACTGGTATATTCCCAGTGTTCACTCACATACTGTAATCATTCTAAGGTATTCAAAATACAACCTTTTCGTTCCTAGACCAAGTACTGAAGCAGGCAAACAAAGTTTTTGGCTCTGTTCTCTGAAACAGCTTGCCTTTGAGTACAGATTCAGCTAACATTTACCGTAATTAATATTGATAGCTCACCCTAAGTAATAAAAGAGTTTTTATAGCCTTGAAATAGCAATAGCCTATTCAGTAGCCTTGTACAGACAATAAAATGTAGTTAGATAATTTAATTTTTATGTAATCAATTTATTATTTTTAAAACATGGCTTGATGGAAGAGCATGTAAATGAATTGACACCATGCATATCTAAAGTTTTATCACTGTTACTACTAATAATAATAATAATAAAGTAAAATGTGATCAAATGGGGCAAAGGACAATTCTAAAACATAATTGAATGGCTTTGTGCAAGACTGACATAAGTGACCTTTTCGGGTGAAATTCTTTTTCTCACACACTGAATGTATTTTTGTCTGCCACAAAAAAAAAAACTGACTGAGCATGTCACTGACAAACTGACATCCTGACTCATACCCAGGTCTCCCATTCAGTGCAAGAGAAATTCTTTCTTCTGCCTCTTTCACAAGCGCATCCGGCAGGAAAAAACATTTCCTTCCTGAATTTTTGCATGTGCTTTTCAATTTAGTATTTAAGCATTCCCCTGTATTTTTTGGCAGGTTTGCACTTTGTTTCTGAGAAAAATGAGGACAAAATATCAGTGTGCACAATGAACGCAAAGAGGATTTTTTTCTTTTATTTGCTCTTCTCTCTAAAAAATTCAAGTACTGTTGAAGGAAAAAAGTTTTCACCCAAAAAAGTCACTTACATCAGTCTTGCATCAAGCCATTCAATTATTCTATGGCAAATTTTCAAACCACTAACAAGAATACTATGGTGTAAACAAGAGTTGTTATCTAAACTGTGCTTCATGATGTTGGTATATGTGATTGCTTCTCGATGTTACGGATGAAACTGCCTGTTGTTGATATAATTCACATACAGAGTAACAAGTTTGTTACGACTGTGAACAAAACTACAGGCCACTCAACACTTAAAGTGGTACTGCGACCAAAAAAACAATTCTTTTTTTCTTTGGATTTAAAAACTATATTAACTAAACAATAAGTGACCCAAGTTTTAAGTTCTGATTTTGAAAAGACACCTGTTTATTTTAACTTTAATTTTCTTATTTATTGGTCCGCCATTGCTAACTTTAAAATCTTGAGAGAGCTGGGTCGAGGAGAAAATGACGTCAAAGACTCACTAGTTTAAGAATGCTATGCGTGTGTACGCGGATGAATTAATATGCAGCACGGGAGTTTTGGGCTTTCAGACTTTCAAACCCATGTTTTGCAAGTATAATAAGTTGCGTTTACATGCTGAAATTTTAAGCTAGTGAGTAAATGACGTCATTTTCTCTAGATCCAACCCGCTGAGGTCTAATCGGTCAGTTTTGAACGTGAGTAATGGCGGACCTTGAAATCCTAAACTTAGACTCAAAATAAACAGCCTTTGGATAAAACTCAAAGCTCAAAACTTTGCCAGTTAGGTGTTAAGCGAACACGCTTTCAAATTCTGGAAGAAAAAACGGAATGATTTTTTGATCATAGTACCACTTTAATGATAGCCATGAATGATTTTCTATATTCTCATGACCTGTCTATTTGGCAATTTACTGATTGCAAGGAGAAAGCTTTGACATGTAGATCGTGATTACTACATGTATGCCTGCAGTAGGAACTTACAGTGACAGCATATGACAACTCTGAGGTACACTCATCTCCTGGGGAGGCAATATGGTCTCCAAGGGGTGTCCACCCCGTCCTACAATAAATTGAACATTTATATATCAATGCCCATGGCTAAACGCTACATGTACATGAGATTTACCAAATCATATTATCAGAAATACAAGCTGGCAGGACATTTTTGCATTTTTTGATCCCTACATATACATTTAGTGGGAGGCGCGGTGGCCTCATGGTTAGTGTGCTCGTCTCCGGATCAAGCGGTCCGGGTTCGAGCCCTGGCCGGAGACATTGTGTTGTGTTCTTGGGCAAGACACTTTACCCTCACAGTGCCCCTCTCCACCCAGATGTATAAATGGATACCAGCAAATTTAATGCTGGGGGGTAACCCTACGATGGACTAGCATCTCATACAGGGGGGAGTAGAGATACTCTCAGTCGCTTAATGCTACAGAAACCGGGATAAGCTCCGGCCTAATGGGCCACTTGGCTCGTATGCAGACTTTACCTTTTACATATACATTTAGAACATTAGTAGATGAACACTATTGTGCATAGTTACAGAACATGCAACAAAGACGATCTTAGACTTGACGCCTACATAGTCATACATTTTTACTCAGTTCTTTTGTTCAATGAACTTTTATACAGCTGTTTCGAGAAAGGTTGTCTTAAAAACGGTGAAAAGCTTACGCAACAATGTCGAAAGTTGTTATGGGTAATGGTGGTTTTTAAGGTTGCTTGAGTGAACCTCAAGGTGTTTCAGCGTGGTGGAAGGAAACAGCACAAACACGTATTCGTTCTTTCTCGTTCCTTGTTGCTGAATCACCTTGAACCTCAATCAAGCAAAGCCAAACTCTTACTACCCATAATGCCAATCGGCATTGTCGCGTACGCTTTTACACTTTTGCGGGGCAACCTTTGTCGAAACAGCTGTATGCACTGTATAATCCAGTTATGGCTTCCCACTGTAAGCACTTTGAGAATTTTAAATGTACCAAGAAATACAATATCATTATCATTATCATTAGTATCTGTAAAACGAAAATTGGGGAAAGCAACAAACTTGTTACCATACCTTTATTATCATTAGTAGTACATATACATTGTAGTAGTAGCAGCAGCAGCAACAGCAGTAGCAGTAGCAGTAGTAATAGGGACTTTAAGATACACTACGGCGGGCTGCTACTATGGCTACTTCGGCCGTGAGGGACTAGGCTGACAACTCCATTCCCTCCGCAAACCTCAAACAGATCAAGATTTAGCGGTCAGGCAACGGGGTGTTCAGCATCTACCTGTCTTTACAAAAATGGATATGTTCGACTTTATTCTACTTTCATACGACAAAGGCTTGATCAGTGACAATGATTTCTTTCTCTTGTGTCGATCTTACACTGTGCATCTCCCAAAACTTAGATTTGCCTCTCAGCTGCTTTTAGAACCGCTGTAATTCCAGGCACAAAACAAAATAAAAAAGGTCGAGTTCAGCACGGGTAGGGTGTTCGTACAATGTGATGAGTCCGAAAATACAAAGCTTTCAATTCAAATAAAATACATTTTCAACAGCTCAGCTTAGTACATGTAGATACAAAGCTTTCTTACCTGCGACTGTTCGGACCGGTCAATAAAATATGACTGTCGCTTACGATAGGTGTTAAAATTGTTCAAATTTTCTGTACAAAAATGACAAAGAAACAGTTATCTTCGAACGGATTTTTATGATTGAGTACTTTATCTTCGAGCTAGGCTGTTCAAACAGTGAAAACAGGGTTAAAATGAGAAGTAAACAGCAGGCTTATACTCAGGTAGTGAAGAGTACGTGAAACTAGGCACTTTCCCATAGTAGAAAGCAAGAAGGTTACAAAAGGTTACAATGTACATTGATCAACGACATTGATCTCTCTTATAATGTTATAATATTATAAATATTAATATGAGAAGCAACAAGGTCTAACCCTAAGTTCCCAAATATTCCTGATCAAAGAATAGGGGTAAATCTCGCAAATCAATTATTTAATAATTGAAAGGCCGCGGGCAAGAACGTCCCCTAGATTTTTTGGCCAATTTCAAAGTGCCCAAAAGTAGCTGAATTTTGGCATGTGGGCTTTGTTTTACCTGAGAAACATTGCTCTGAAGTTTGTTTCGCAGGGTCTCTCTTCGTTGTCTAGAAATAACGTATGCAAAACTGACTCAGTTTTCCAAGCAGCATCTTTTGGAGATCTACTGTTAAACGAAAAACAAAAGAAACCTTTTGTTTGGCTTAAGGATGAAGTCACTATAACACAGAGATTCCTCACTGCTGCTTCGTTAGCTCAAGTGGATAAGCGCTGAACATAGCCGCGTTGAATTTATTTTGTCGTGACGCCGGCTCGATACGAGGTCGGTCAATTTTGTTTTTTCCTTCCGTTTCTCTACTTCTTTCAAAAACCAACAAATCTATTGTTACTGAATCGCCTTTTTACTCGTTTTGATCTGGAACTGATTTTTTTTTTAAGCTGGAATGAATTGTGACATCGGCTTTTGGCGTGCAAAGCATCGATTACTTCAATAACACAAATTGATAGCTTACCTGTTAATTAAGAGGGAGTTTGCTCATTATTTCCACCGATATTCAAAGCTTATTCGAGGAATATTTGCGCCCGCCTGGTAGGAGATTTGGCATCATTAAGCCTTTGACCCTCGTTAAGTCACCAGCATGCTTCAAAGAATCGAGGCGTGTTTTTGTTCCGAGATCATGGTTTAAGTCTGCGGTTAACTTAGCCTCCTACGCAGACGTTCTTTGGCTTGTCACGCGTTCCTCCCCACGAACGTCTGCTCAACAGACCGGTCACATCCGTTCGTTGACGGTTAGCCAATCATAGCTTCTCTGCCAATCTGGGCCAAGCTGGACTTTGACCGACTTTGACCCAACGCTTCAACATGAGAAATTTGTGCCGCAAAATGTTTAAAATTTTCACTTACATACGAGTTCCACCAGCAACTGCAGACGTACATATTATTTTAGAAGTATCAGCAACTGATAAGATCCACATTGAGAACCGGTGCGGTCTTGCCAGAGCTAAGTCAAACAATGGGATATCCAACACGCAAAACAGTGAACTGATTCGCACGTAAACAACTACATTTTAATTATGTGGTGCCAGAAGGGACAAAAGGAGCAATAAACCTTTTCATCGAACTCGAGAAACACAAGCTCAACCAAATTGATGGAAGAAACATAAAAACCTCACTACAGAAAGGTGTAGCTTTCTCGAAGTAAAGCACGGTGTCTCCGAAGAAAAAACCGGACGTAGGTAAATACGATTTGCGTGATAAGAAGCAACATACGCTCTACTTACAAATAGTTCTAGTGAAACAACCGGGCCCAGCGCCACAATATTAAATGCAGGTAAGCAACATTTCACGGAAAAATTCTTATTTTCCATATTTTGCCCCTCGAAAGCAAATATCGTGCAACATAAATGAGCCTAAACAGTGCATAAGCACATGGCAAACAGCCTGACAAACAACAGAGATGTCAACATTAACTGAACAGGATTGGTTCTTTTAAAACAAAGGCTAACCGCCAGTGAACGGAAGTGGCCTGTCCGTTGAGCAGACGTTCGTGGGGAGGAACGCGTGACAAGCCTAAGAACGTCTGCGTGGGAGGCTACCGTTAACTTAGCCATTGAAGAACAAGTGAGCCAGGCGGTAGAGTCTAGAAACGCTTCTTCTTCCAAAACAAAGCATCCGTTGTGGACTTATGGCTCATTTGCCAAACTTCAGCGTGTGTCAGTTTTGGAAATTAGAACTGCTTTCTAGACTCTTATTATTTTCTTGAAATCAGCCGTCCACCAACGCCCGCTTCAAAAATTTCTGGGATATCCCATAATAATCTTTGATACTTAAGGTGCCGTGACCATAGTGCCCGTGACTTATAGCTTGTCTTAGCGTGACTCAGACACGGTTGGGAACTGGCGAGGAAGGCCAGGCAGCACAGTTGTTGAATTTGACCTGTGTTCAGAAAACAGATTCAAAAGCCATTTTTACGGGCCAAACAGAATCCAAAGGTCGGTTAAATTGGCAAGCAAGCATTCCGCGAGTGTGTCTCATGGATTTCCAAGCAGATGATTACTTTGAATTGCAAAAGGATCGAGCCCGCCGCGAACTGGAGCAAAAACCCAAAAAAGACAGAACGCCTGATCGCAGGTTAGCAAGAAGAAAACTTCAGCTGAAATGTAAGTTTTGCTTTGTATTTTAGCGTATCTTTGTTGATAAATTTTCCATTTCATGCGCTTTTTTATCAGCATGAGCAGCGTGTTAGCTTAAGGTTTCTTCTTTCTGTGTTGTCAGAAATAATCATTTCACAGAACGAGCAGTTTTGTACCAAAAAAATAATAATTTCACGCAGAAAGCATTTAAATCGATCACTGATGTAGCCGATTCGCAAAAACTTTCAACCTTTCTATCTAGGCACTACTCATTGAGTAGATTTAGGTATCGATTCATGCAATAGATTACAAAAGTCGAGATTGTTTTCCCTGGCCAAACACTGCACTAACCCTAGCGTGTCCTGACCTTAACTCTAACCTTATTCGAAGCGCTAGCGCTAACTTTAACCCTAGGAGCTAGCCCTAACAAAAACACTAGGCGCTAGTGCTAACCCTAAGCAATAAACCTAATCCTGAGCGCTAGCCCTATAACCCTAAGCAATAACCCTAACACTGAACATTAACCCTAACCTCGACCCGTAACCCTAACCCCAAACGCTAACCCTAGTTTTGAGCGGTAACCCTAACCCTAACTCTAATAAAACTGGGAAATCTTAACCCTAGGAGTTAAAGTCAGCATTTGAAAAAACTTAAAAGAAAAACAACACTAATAGTATTGTGTAACAAAGCAGTTCCAAAAGACGCGGACTGTGACATGCAAGTGTTTTGCATACTTTATTTCTGGAATACGCAACAGAAATGAGGGGAAATAAGTGCAAGGCAGTTTTCTACAGGTATAAACAAATTGGTATGCAAAGTTTGGAGCTGTTTTGGCCATTTTCGATTTTAGCAAAAAATCTAGGGGACGTTCTTGCCCGCAGCCTTTCAATTATAAACTTACTTTGAACAGTTCGCTCCATTTGCTTCTGTAAAGTATTCACTGTCATACCCATATCCTGAATAATGCTCATCTGAGATACGGCTGTCAAACCCAGTGGGTAATTTATCCCAGTTGTTAAACCGCACACCTCCGCCAACGCTGTAGGTACCTTTTGGGCACTTTTTACACTCCAGTGTTTTACTTGTGACATCAACATAGTGGCCTGGGTCACAAGTGTAAACTGAAAAATGAGAGGAAAAAAAGAACATGTTACACTATATATCCAGCCACACAAACAATTTTAGTACTTACAGGAAAAACATTTTCTTGTTCAAGAAATAGGAGCCACAGGTGGCTTATTGGTGGAGGGACCATAGCTAGTAACAGGCACACCAAGGCACCTTCCTTGGTAGGAATTTGGAATTTCTTCATTTCTTTCAAGTTACAAAAAGAATCTATGCTTTAAAATAATAAATGCAGTTAAATACAGTTTAACAGAGTTAACAACAAGAGGCACAAGTCTTGCCTTTGCGGTGAGCAGCACTTAATTCTGCGCAATGTGCACTAGGATTCTACGTGCTGAGCTACATGGCATTCAAATAGTTTTCACATTGTCAGTGTTTTCCTAGAGCATCTGAATTGCTTCGCTCGGTCTGTACTTCCTGGACCTTCGGCCAATATTCCCCAGTACAGCCCTTGCGCTTGGTTAGTAAGAGTTTTGGTATTTTCTAATCACCTTGATGAGATGCTATTCTATTCTAGGGTTTCCCAGGATTAGGTTTATTGCTTAGGGTTAGCACTAGCGCCTAGTGTTTTTGTTAGGGCTAGCTCCTAGGGTTAAAGTTAGCGCTAGCGCTTCGAATAAGGTTAGAGTTAAGGTCAGGACACGCTAGGGTTAGTGCAGTGTTTGGCCAGGGAAAACAATCTCGACTTTTGTAATCTATTGCATGAATCGATACCTAAATCTACTCAATGAGTAGTGCCTAGATAGAAAGGTTGAAAGTTTTTGCGAATCGGCTACATCAGTGATCGATTTAAATGCTTTCTGCGTGAAATTATTATTTTTTTGGTACAAAACTGCTCGTTCTGTGAAATGATTATTTCTGACAACACAGAAAGAAGAAACCTTAAGCTAACACGCTGCTCATGCTGATAAAAAAGCGCATGAAATGGAAAATTTATCAACAAAGATACGCTAAAATACAAAGCAAAACTTACATTTCAGCTGAAGTTTTCTTCTTGCTAACCTGCGATCAGGCGTTCTGTCTTTTTTGGGTTTTTGCTCCAGTTCGCGGCGGGCTCGATCCTTTTGCAATTCAAAGTAATCATCTGCTTGGAAATCCATGAGACACACTCGCGGAATGCTTGCTTGCCAATTTAACCGACCTTTGGATTCTGTTTGGCCCGTAAAAATGGCTTTTGAATCTGTTTTCTGAACACAGGTCAAATTCAACAACTGTGCTGCCTGGCCTTCCTCGCCAGTTCCCAACCGTGTCTGAGTCACGCTAAGACAAGCTATAAGTCACGGGCACTATGGTCACGGCACCTTAAGTATCAAAGATTATTATGGGATATCCCAGAAATTTTTGAAGCGGGCGTTGGTGGACGGCTGATTTCAAGAAAATAATAAGAGTCTAGAAAGCAGTTCTAATTTCCAAAACTGACACACGCTGAAGTTTGGCAAATGAGCCATAAGTCCACAACGGATGCTTTGTTTTGGAAGAAGAAGCGTTTCTAGACTCTACCGCCTGGCTCACTTGTTCTTCAATGGCTAAGTTAACGGTAGCCTCCCACGCAGACGTTCTTAGGCTTGTCACGCGTTCCTCCCCACGAACGTCTGCTCAACGGACAGGCCACTTCCGTTCACTGGCGGTTAGCCTTTGTTTTAAAAGAACCAATCCTGTTCAGTTAATGTTGACATCTCTGTTGTTTGTCAGGCTGTTTGCCATGTGCTTATGCACTGTTTAGGCTCATTTATGTTGCACGATATTTGCTTTCGAGGGGCAAAATATGGAAAATAAGAATTTTTCCGTGAAATGTTGCTTACCTGCATTTAATATTGTGGCGCTGGGCCCGGTTGTTTCACTAGAACTATTTGTAAGTAGAGCGTATGTTGCTTCTTATCACGCAAATCGTATTTACCTACGTCCGGTTTTTTCTTCGGAGACACCGTGCTTTACTTCGAGAAAGCTACACCTTTCTGTAGTGAGGTTTTTATGTTTCTTCCATCAATTTGGTTGAGCTTGTGTTTCTCGAGTTCGATGAAAAGGTTTATTGCTCCTTTTGTCCCTTCTGGCACCACATAATTAAAATGTAGTTGTTTACGTGCGAATCAGTTCACTGTTTTGCGTGTTGGATATCCCATTGTTTGACTTAGCTCTGGCAAGACCGCACCGGTTCTCAATGTGGATCTTATCAGTTGCTGATACTTCTAAAATAATATGTACGTCTGCAGTTGCTGGTGGAACTCGTATGTAAGTGAAAATTTTAAACATTTTGCGGCACAAATTTCTCATGTTGAAGCGTTGGGTCAAAGTCGGTCAAAGTCCAGCTTGGCCCAGATTGGCAGAGAAGCTATGATTGGCTAACCGTCAACGAACGGATGTGACCGGTCTGTTGAGCAGACGTTCGTGGGGAGGAACGCGTGACAAGCCAAAGAACGTCTGCGTAGGAGGCTAAGTTAACCGCAGACTTAAACCATGATCTCGGAACAAAAACACGCCTCGATTCTTTGAAGCATGCTGGTGACTTAACGAGGGTCAAAGGCTTAATGATGCCAAATCTCCTACCAGGCGGGCGCAAATATTCCTCGAATAAGCTTTGAATATCGGTGGAAATAATGAGCAAACTCCCTCTTAATTAACAGGTAAGCTATCAATTTGTGTTATTGAAGTAATCGATGCTTTGCACGCCAAAAGCCGATGTCACAATTCATTCCAGCTTAAAAAAAAAATCAGTTCCAGATCAAAACGAGTAAAAAGGCGATTCAGTAACAATAGATTTGTTGGTTTTTGAAAGAAGTAGAGAAACGGAAGGAAAAAACAAAATTGACCGACCTCGTATCGAGCCGGCGTCACGACAAAATAAATTCAACGCGGCTATGTTCAGCGCTTATCCACTTGAGCTAACGAAGCAGCAGTGAGGAATCTCTGTGTTATAGTGACTTCATCCTTAAGCCAAACAAAAGGTTTCTTTTGTTTTTCGTTTAACAGTAGATCTCCAAAAGATGCTGCTTGGAAAACTGAGTCAGTTTTGCATACGTTATTTCTAGACAACGAAGAGAGACCCTGCGAAACAAACTTCAGAGCAATGTTTCTCAGGTAAAACAAAGCCCACATGCCAAAATTCAGCTACTTTTGGGCACTTTGAAATTGGCCAAAAAATCTAGGGGACGTTCTTGCCCGCGGCCTTTCAATTATTAAATAATTGATTTGCGAGATTTACCCCTATTCTTTGATCAGGAATATTTGGGAACTTAGGGTTAGACCTTGTTGCTTCTCATATTAATATTTATAATATTATAACATTATAAGAGAGATCAATGTCGTTGATCAATGTACATTGTAACCTTTTGTAACCTTCTTGCTTTCTACTATGGGAAAGTGCCTAGTTTCACGTACTCTTCACTACCTGAGTATAAGCCTGCTGTTTACTTCTCATTTTAACCCTGTTTTCACTGTTTGAACAGCCTAGCTCGAAGATAAAGTACTCAATCATAAAAATCCGTTCGAAGATAACTGTTTCTTTGTCATTTTTGTACAGAAAATTTGAACAATTTTAACACCTATCGTAAGCGACAGTCATATTTTATTGACCGGTCCGAACAGTCGCAGGTAAGAAAGCTTTGTATCTACATGTACTAAGCTGAGCTGTTGAAAATGTATTTTATTTGAATTGAAAGCTTTGTATTTTCGGACTCATCACATTGTACGAACACCCTACCCGTGCTGAACTCGACCTTTTTTATTTTGTTTTGTGCCTGGAATTACAGCGGTTCTAAAAGCAGCTGAGAGGCAAATCTAAGTTTTGGGAGATGCACAGTGTAAGATCGACACAAGAGAAAGAAATCATTGTCACTGATCAAGCCTTTGTCGTATGAAAGTAGAATAAAGTCGAACATATCCATTTTTGTAAAGACAGGTAGATGCTGAACACCCCGTTGCCTGACCGCTAAATCTTGATCTGTTTGAGGTTTGCGGAGGGAATGGAGTTGTCAGCCTAGTCCCTCACGGCCGAAGTAGCCATAGTAGCAGCCCGCCGTAGTGTATCTTAAAGTCCCTATTACTACTGCTACTGCTACTGCTGTTGCTGCTGCTGCTACTACTACAATGTATATGTACTACTAATGATAATAAAGGTATGGTAACAAGTTTGTTGCTTTCCCCAATTTTCGTTTTACAGATACTAATGATAATGATAATGATATTGTATTTCTTGGTACATTTAAAATTCTCAAAGTGCTTACAGTGGGAAGCCATAACTGGATTATACAGTGCATACAGCTGTTTCGACAAAGGTTGCCCCGCAAAAGTGTAAAAGCGTACGCGACAATGCCGATTGGCATTATGGGTAGTAAGAGTTTGGCTTTGCTTGATTGAGGTTCAAGGTGATTCAGCAACAAGGAACGAGAAAGAACGAATACGTGTTTGTGCTGTTTCCTTCCACCACGCTGAAACACCTTGAGGTTCACTCAAGCAACCTTAAAAACCACCATTACCCATAACAACTTTCGACATTGTTGCGTAAGCTTTTCACCGTTTTTAAGACAACCTTTCTCGAAACAGCTGTATAAAAGTTCATTGAACAAAAGAACTGAGTAAAAATGTATGACTATGTAGGCGTCAAGTCTAAGATCGTCTTTGTTGCATGTTCTGTAACTATGCACAATAGTGTTCATCTACTAATGTTCTAAATGTATATGTAAAAGGTAAAGTCTGCATACGAGCCAAGTGGCCCATTAGGCCGGAGCTTATCCCGGTTTCTGTAGCATTAAGCGACTGAGAGTATCTCTACTCCCCCCTGTATGAGATGCTAGTCCATCGTAGGGTTACCCCCCAGCATTAAATTTGCTGGTATCCATTTATACATCTGGGTGGAGAGGGGCACTGTGAGGGTAAAGTGTCTTGCCCAAGAACACAACACAATGTCTCCGGCCAGGGCTCGAACCCGGACCGCTTGATCCGGAGACGAGCACACTAACCATGAGGCCACCGCGCCTCCCACTAAATGTATATGTAGGGATCAAAAAATGCAAAAATGTCCTGCCAGCTTGTATTTCTGATAATATGATTTGGTAAATCTCATGTACATGTAGCGTTTAGCCATGGGCATTGATATATAAATGTTCAATTTATTGTAGGACGGGGTGGACACCCCTTGGAGACCATATTGCCTCCCCAGGAGATGAGTGTACCTCAGAGTTGTCATATGCTGTCACTGTAAGTTCCTACTGCAGGCATACATGTAGTAATCACGATCTACATGTCAAAGCTTTCTCCTTGCAATCAGTAAATTGCCAAATAGACAGGTCATGAGAATATAGAAAATCATTCATGGCTATCATTAAAGTGGTACTATGATCAAAAAATCATTCCGTTTTTTCTTCCAGAATTTGAAAGCGTGTTCGCTTAACACCTAACTGGCAAAGTTTTGAGCTTTGAGTTTTATCCAAAGGCTGTTTATTTTGAGTCTAAGTTTAGGATTTCAAGGTCCGCCATTACTCACGTTCAAAACTGACCGATTAGACCTCAGCGGGTTGGATCTAGAGAAAATGACGTCATTTACTCACTAGCTTAAAATTTCAGCATGTAAACGCAACTTATTATACTTGCAAAACATGGG
Source organism: Platygyra sinensis (assembly GCA_019787425.1). NCBI lineage: Eukaryota > Metazoa > Cnidaria > Anthozoa > Scleractinia > Merulinidae > Platygyra > Platygyra sinensis. Next base: position 17,279 of record JAHPZR010012050.1, read on the forward strand.
TTTGAAAGTCTGAAAGCCCAAAACTCCCGTGCTGCATATTAATTCATCCGCGTACACACGCATAGCATTCTTAAACTAGTGAGTCTTTGACGTCATTTTCTCCTCGACCCAGCTCTCTCAAGATTTTAAAGTTAGCAATGGCGGACCAATAAATAAGAAAATTAAAGTTAAAATAAACAGGTGTCTTTTCAAAATCAGAACTTAAAACTTGGGTCACTTATTGTTTAGTTAATATAGTTTTTAAATCCAAAGAAAAAAAGAATTGTTTTTTTGGTCGCAGTACCACTTTAAGTGTTGAGTGGCCTGTAGTTTTGTTCACAGTCGTAACAAACTTGTTACTCTGTATGTGAATTATATCAACAACAGGCAGTTTCATCCGTAACATCGAGAAGCAATCACATATACCAACATCATGAAGCACAGTTTAGATAACAACTCTTGTTTACACCATAGTATTCTTGTTAGTGGTTTGAAAATTTGCCATAGAATAATTGAATGGCTTGATGCAAGACTGATGTAAGTGACTTTTTTGGGTGAAAACTTTTTTCCTTCAACAGTACTTGAATTTTTTAGAGAGAAGAGCAAATAAAAGAAAAAAATCCTCTTTGCGTTCATTGTGCACACTGATATTTTGTCCTCATTTTTCTCAGAAACAAAGTGCAAACCTGCCAAAAAATACAGGGGAATGCTTAAATACTAAATTGAAAAGCACATGCAAAAATTCAGGAAGGAAATGTTTTTTCCTGCCGGATGCGCTTGTGAAAGAGGCAGAAGAAAGAATTTCTCTTGCACTGAATGGGAGACCTGGGTATGAGTCAGGATGTCAGTTTGTCAGTGAATACTTTACAGAAGCAAATGGAGCGAACTGTTCAAAGTAAGTTTATAATTGAAAGGCTGCGGGCAAGAACGTCCCCTAGATTTTTTGCTAAAATCGAAAATGGCCAAAACAGCTCCAAACTTGCATACCAATTTGTTTATACCTGTAGAAAACTGCCTTGCACTTATTTCCCCTCATTTCTGTTGCGTATTCCAGAAATAAAGTATGCAAAACACTTGCATGTCACAGTCCGCGTCTTTTGGAACTGCTTTGTTACACAATACTATTAGCGTTGTTTTTCTTTTAAGTTTTTTCAAATGCTGACTTTAACTCCTAGGGTTAAGATTTCCCAGTTTTATTAGAGTTAGGGTTAGGGTTACCGCTCAAAACTAGGGTTAGCGTTTGGGGTTAGGGTTACGGGTCGAGGTTAGGGTTAATGTTCAGTGTTAGGGTTATTGCTTAGGGTTATAGGGCTAGCGCTCAGGATTAGGTTTATTGCTTAGGGTTAGCACTAGCGCCTAGTGTTTTTGTTAGGGCTAGCTCCTAGGGTTAAAGTTAGCGCTAGCGCTTCGAATAAGGTTAGAGTTAAGGTCAGGACACGCTAGGGTTAGTGCAGTGTTTGGCCAGGGAAAACAATCTCGACTTTTGTAATCTATTGCATGAATCGATACCTAAATCTACTCAATGAGTAGTGCCTAGATAGAAAGGTTGAAAGTTTTTGCGAATCGGCTACATCAGTGATCGATTTAAATGCTTTCTGCGTGAAATTATTATTTTTTTTGGTACAAAACTGCTCGTTCTGTGAAATGATTATTTCTGACAACACAGAAAGAAGAAACCTTAAGCTAACACGCTGCTCATGCTGATAAAAAAGCGCATGAAATGGAAAATTTATCAACAAAGATACGCTAAAATACAAAGCAAAACTTACATTTCAGCTGAAGTTTTCTTCTTGCTAACCTGCGATCAGGCGTTCTGTCTTTTTTGGGTTTTTGCTCCAGTTCGCGGCGGGCTCGATCCTTTTGCAATTCAAAGTAATCATCTGCTTGGAAATCCATGAGACACACTCGCGGAATGCTTGCTTGCCAATTTAACCGACCTTTGGATTCTGTTTGGCCCGTAAAAATGGCTTTTGAATCTGTTTTCTGAACACAGGTCAAATTCAACAACTGTGCTGCCTGGCCTTCCTCGCCAGTTCCCAACCGTGTCTGAGTCACGCTAAGACAAGCTATAAGTCACGGGCACTATGGTCACGGCACCTTAAGTATCAAAGATTATTATGGGATATCCCAGAAATTTTTGAAGCGGGCGTTGGTGGACGGCTGATTTCAAGAAAATAATAAGAGTCTAGAAAGCAGTTCTAATTTCCAAAACTGACACACGCTGAAGTTTGGCAAATGAGCCATAAGTCCACAACGGATGCTTTGTTTTGGAAGAAGAAGCGTTTCTAGACTCTACCGCCTGGCTCACTTGTTCTTCAATGGCTAAGTTAACGGTAGCCTCCCACGCAGACGTTCTTAGGCTTGTCACGCGTTCCTCCCCACGAACGTCTGCTCAACGGACAGGCCACTTCCGTTCACTGGCGGTTAGCCTTTGTTTTAAAAGAACCAATCCTGTTCAGTTAATGTTGACATCTCTGTTGTTTGTCAGGCTGTTTGCCATGTGCTTATGCACTGTTTAGGCTCATTTATGTTGCACGATATTTGCTTTCGAGGGGCAAAATATGGAAAATAAGAATTTTTCCGTGAAATGTTGCTTACCTGCATTTAATATTGTGGCGCTGGGCCCGGTTGTTTCACTAGAACTATTTGTAAGTAGAGCGTATGTTGCTTCTTATCACGCAAATCGTATTTACCTACGTCCGGTTTTTTCTTCGGAGACGCCGTGCTTTACTTCGAGAAAGCTACACCTTTCTGTAGTGAGGTTTTTATGTTTCTTCCATCAATTTGGTTGAGCTTGTGTTTCTCGAGTTCGATGAAAAGGTTTATTGCTCCTTTTGTCCCTTCTGGCACCACATAATTAAAATGTAGTTGTTTACGTGCGAATCAGTTCACTGTTTTGCGTGTTGGATATCCCATTGTTTGACTTAGCTCTGGCAAGACCGCACCGGTTCTCAATGTGGATCTTATCAGTTGCCGATACTTCTAAAATAATATGTACGTCTGCAGTTGCTGGTGGAACTCGTATGTAAGTGAAAATTTTAAACATTTTGCGGCACAAATTTCTCATGTTGAAGCGTTGGGTCAAAGTCGGTCAAAGTCCAGCTTGGCCCAGATTGGCAGAGAAGCTATGATTGGCTAACCGTCAACGAACGGATGTGACCGGTCTGTTGAGCAGACGTTCGTGGGGAGGAACGCGTGACAAGCCAAAGAACGTCTGCGTAGGAGGCTAAGTTAACCGCAGACTTAAACCATGATCTCGGAACAAAAACACGCCTCGATTCTTTGAAGCATGCTGGTGACTTAACGAGGGTCAAAGGCTTAATGATGCCAAATCTCCTACCAGGCGGGCGCAAATATTCCTCGAATAAGCTTTGAATATCGGTGGAAATAATGAGCAAACTCCCTCTTAATTAACAGGTAAGCTATCAATTTGTGTTATTGAAGTAATCGATGCTTTGCACGCCAAAAGCCGATGTCACAATTCATTCCAGCTTAAAAAAAAATCAGTTCCAGATCAAAACGAGTAAAAAGGCGATTCAGTAACAATAGATTTGTTGGTTTTTGAAAGAAGTAGAGAAACGGAAGGAAAAAACAAAATTGACCGACCTCGTATCGAGCCGGCGTCACGACAAAATAAATTCAACGCGGCTATGTTCAGCGCTTATCCACTTGAGCTAACGAAGCAGCAGTGAGGAATCTCTGTGTTATAGTGACTTCATCCTTAAGCCAAACAAAAGGTTTCTTTTGTTTTTCGTTTAACAGTAGATCTCCAAAAGATGCTGCTTGGAAAACTGAGTCAGTTTTGCATACGTTATTTCTAGACAACGAAGAGAGACCCTGCGAAACAAACTTCAGAGCAATGTTTCTCAGGTAAAACAAAGCCCACATGCCAAAATTCAGCTACTTTTGGGCACTTTGAAATTGGCCAAAAAATCTAGGGGACGTTCTTGCCCGCGGCCTTTCAATTATTAAATAATTGATTTGCGAGATTTACCCTATTCTTTGATCAGGAATATTTGGGAACTTAGGGTTAGACCTTGTTGCTTCTCATATTAATATTTATAATATTATAACATTATAAGAGAGATCAATGTCGTTGATCAATGTACATTGTAACCTTTTGTAAC
>JAHPZR010012051.1:0-35000 GCA_019787425.1 Platygyra sinensis
TTCCACTAGCCTCTTCATTTAATGTGTGAATTTCCAGTTTTCAAGATACTTGGCTCACTTTCCAGAAGTCCCTCCACTGACTGTTATTATTCCTAAAAAAGTCACTGAATCATAATTTTTTTAACCAGTTCGGCTATGGCATCTGCCCTTACTACCTTTTTGAGACAAGTTGGACTTACTGTAAAGGTAAGTTGAAAGTTGAATATCTTATTGATATTTTATATTAGAAAACAGTCCCAAGAAAATTTATGTGCTGATTGGTTAAAAATCGCGTTTCTATATCTCGATGTAGTCACAGAACAAGCACAAGCTGTTGATGTAATGATGGTGTGAGCAAAGAGAATTTACAAGATGTTTTCTTTTTTCTTGTCCCAGTGTTTTCTGAAAGAAATAGAAAACATGTACTCCGTGTTTCTATTGAGTTATAGAAACACTCATGAAAGTTTGGGAGAACTCAAGAAAGCTGTGGCAACACTCGCCTGCGGCTTGTGTTTTCACAGCATTTCTCGTTCTCCCAAACTTCCACTCGAATTTGTAAAACTTGATAGAAACACAGTACATGTTTTCTATTTGTTAAATAATAATGTTATTTACCCAGGGAGCTCACATCACAAAAGGTTTTATTCGGTGAGGCCTTACATGTAGCTTTGATCTATGTTCATATTTTAATTATTGCGGGCCCAAGAGAGGCCCGCAGCCCTAATCTTGACAGTGACCAGCGGATTCCGTATTACGCGTGCGCGCCAGGTTTATAACAGGGACACTGAAACCGGAAGTTGAAATTTTGTTCCACCACTAAGAACGATCAGAATGCGAAAAATGTGTCAATCACAACAGTTTGTCACATTGGATACCGGATGCAGACCTCTGTCACATGGAAGATCAAAGTACGTTGATCCAAGCACGTTGATCCAAGCTTCTGTTACTCCGGCTCAAACCTTTGCCGGAAAAATATTAAAACCCAGCACTCGTTTAAAATGTGTTTTGTTCACTAGAACTTGAGCTTGAAACATGTGTAAATTTATATTCGTTTGAATCGTCAATGAAATGACCTTTTATAAAATCTCGGGCCAAACAAAAATCTCTTGACAAACCGTGACTTCGAAGGGATAAACACTTTAGGGTTAATAGCTATCACACATCGGCAAAAGTTCTATCTATTTCTTAACAATCAAGCCATATCATGTTAAGATTTCAGCGAAATGGAAGAAAACCAGAATGTAATAATTACAATTTTTTTTCCACCTCGATCGCGCCATTGCTTGACTCGACGAAGTAGCCACGGTCGCCCACAACAACACAAGCTGACGTTTGGGTAAAAAAATCACAGAATTATTGCCTCAGAGCTAAACCTTGAATGAGAATATTAATTCCAAGCTTTCCTTGCGTGATTTAGACGAAAAAATGACCTCGGCGGGGTAGAAAAGAGAACAAAAGAAAAAAACAGAACAGACAGCATATATTAAAACAATGCGTGAATTATTCAGTGTTCGAAACGGAAGCGAAAACAAAGCTTGCTTCTGGATAATTTCACCCTTAAAAGCCAGCAAATGGTCCCAAATTACTCTCTGTATCCTTACAATGTCCTGTCTTGCATCTCTGAAAGATTTTGCCTCAATTTTGAGGAAATAAACATTCCTCCGCGACCGGTGCCTTCTTCGTTCCTTGATCGAATATTTAATTAGCTAACAGAATCGAAAGTAACGCCAATTTTCTGTCACGCTTTCAAAACAAGGCACGCATTACCATCTTCTCTATTGCCAACATCTAAACGAAAGCTCTTCGAGTACATTCAGGCGCGCACTTTCTAACCTGTGGTTACTACTAGTTATAGTCACGCCCCTGTCAGTTATTCTTACACCCCTAACACATTCAGGAGTTTTCTGTAGATTGCAAAGTTTGCTGCATTAGGCTGAATTCAATCTTCAAGCATTCATGTCTTTTGTGGGAGTTAGTTTGGAGTGGTTTTATTTTCTTCTAGCAACAAGGAACCAATGCAAATATCCTGGACAGATATTCAAGCTTCACAAGAAAAGAGAATAAGACACTGTTTAAAATTAAAGCAAGCAAAAAGGTAGAAACTCCCAAATACATTTTGTTAAAAATGCATTTTTTAAAGACGTGTTTGAGAATTATCATTGTATTACATGTAGCTAGAGCTTGCCAAGTTCGTATTAAGAGCAACATCCATGCTGTGCCTATGTACAATAAATCACACATATTGAAGATATGGGTTACAGATTAAAAGTCTGACATTTGTCACCCTTTTATTCATATGGTCGTTAACTTTTGTGTAAATTCTGTAGACAAGTTTCTTTGCATTATTAAGAAACTTCAGAAACATCATTAATGATTGCATAAAATGAAATCATTGAGGTCCAGAGTACAAGGTGTGATGAAAGTGACCAGAGCCAAATTACTGTTGCTTGTCATCGTAAGGGGAAAACTAAACAACAGCACCAGTGCATCTTTCTCAAAACATCTTAAAAGCTGTTATAAAAAGTTGTGAGAGAAGGCTCATTTTGCCACGGACAAATAGTCAATGATTACTTGTTTTTTACTGGCAGATGAAAGGACACCATTTTAATAGTACACATTACACAAGTACGACGTTCTGCAATCATTGTAGTGGTCTACTGTGGGGTATTGGAGATCAAGGCTATCAGTGTTCAAGTATGTCTACTGAACTTCTTTGTAACGTTCAAACATGCTTAGTCAGATAGGTTGGCTTAATGTGTACTGGCTAACAGGGCGAAAGGGCTAAATTCCAGGAAAACATCCTGCTGGAGACTAGCATGCTATCCAGAGTGAGTTATTGAGGATCAAGAGTACCACAGTCAACCCGGTATAGCTGGTGATACTGTGGTACTTTACTCTTAACACAGTAAACACTGTGTCAAATGGCTGAACAGCCCATCACAATAAGGCGAGGAGAAGAAAACTCCATTGCACCAGCTACAGTACGTAGCAGTTTATTGAACTCAGACTTGGGTGATGTCCTGATAAACATGTAGTCTTAGAAAAGGTTAATCTTTGAATTCAGAAGATAATCTGAGTTGTAACTGGCCTGTAATGTCCCAAATCCTCGATAGCATTTTCATGTTCTTTCTTTTTTGTGTGTATTAGCTTGTGAATACAATGTACACAAAGGGGCTTGCTTTGAGGCAATTGAAGAATGTCCAGGAACTAAGAAGAAAAGAGTGAGTAGAATGGATGGGAACTTATTCTGCTGACTCATTGTGATGTATTTAAACTTGAAATAGAGCTTGCATTATTTCAATTACACAACACCATTCTACCTGCTTTTAATGTACTGGCTGAATGGTAAATACTGTAGAACCTAATTTCTTGAACTCTTACTTTTCAAACCTCCCGAGAACTTGTATCAAAACTCATTTCCATTTCCTTAGTCAAGCACTGTAATTTTACCCCCAGTTTCTCAAACTGCCCTATTTAAGTCTAATTTGTGTTCCCTTTTAGGTTCATAAAATCAGGATTCCACAACATAAGCAAACTTTGACCTTGTGTTCTATTTGTTTTAGAAAACAAATAACGCTGGCAGATCACCGTCATTTGTAAATCCTTATAGGAAAGCTAGTCAACCAGCTCAATGTGAGTAGCACACATTGCAGGCCATTGTCATGAGAAGTGAATAGATACACCTGTATTTTGAGACTGTCATTTTGGTTTTGGAAAAGATGCCAAACATGAAGTAGATTCAGGTCTGTTTTGTGTGGTGATAATGAGGTCATTAATTAATTTCTACACAGAAGGTGGATGTTTTTACATTGACTCTTATGTGCAAATTGAACTGAAAAAACACTGGATATTAGAATCCACGACAAAAGTCCTTGGCACACCTGGATCAGATTGCATGAAAATACGTTGACAAGGTATTTTGGGACAATACCTAATGGCATCACTTGAATAGGCAACCCCCTCCCCCCACCAACAATGTTATAAACTAGCAATGACAACTTCGTCGCAATAAGCAACGTTGAACTGGGGGGAAGGGGACGACCTGATTAATTTCCAGACATATACAAATTGCAAGGTATGCCAAGACTTTTGTCTGGGATTGTAGCTATGAACAAGAAAGTGAAGTTAGAAATTATTGCGGGTGTTATGTCGGGTGAGACATACATGTGTAACCTTGATTCTCTTCTGCTCTTCATGTGGAATCTACTTAGATGTGAGAAACTATGAAAATGATGATGAAAATGAGTCAGACAATGGCAGTACAACAGGTATTGAACAGACTTGAATCCGTAACCTTGTGCTTTGACCGTTCGTTGAGTACATTATTTTATTGATGTGAATGGAAGGGTTCAAAGGGAGTGCATTCGTTAATGCAAAGGGTACTTAGAGGAGATTGGTTATTTTGAGGTAGTTTTTCTCGTATTAAAACAGCTATGAAAACACACCATTTCGTTCATGGCAGATTTTTATGTCATGTTCCAACTTACTTTAGGCGAAATGCCTGGAAACTAGTTTTTCCATCATCCGATGTAATGCATGGTTACTAACTAACTGCAGAGGCTAGTTGTTAGTTGAGTTGTAATTTAAGGTAATTCCCCTGAAATAAAACTGACAATAGATTTTCGTTCAAACTTTGCCCACTGAATATTTATCATATGAGAACTTCAATTTTGAAATAAAAAAGGGGGGTGCCCATACTCATTAAGGAGCACTGGGGCATTGAAAATGACCCATTTTGGCATTATTTCACGCTTATTACAAGAACGCATTCCCAGTAATAATTGTAAATTTTTGTGACCGAGCCTCATGAGAACACGCCATAAACTGGAGTCAATGCGTTGTATCGGACACAAATAAACTTTTTAAGTTTGATTTAGACAGAAAGCTGAATCCTTGATTAAAATTTCAACCAAATTTCTTGACATGGTTACCATAGGGTAAAATAGAAAAGACCACAGTTTACTTGCTATTTTCGCTATTTATTCAATTTTCAGCAATAGAAATCAGATCAGTCTTTCCTCAAGCAAAGTTTATGATAAGTTGATTGCAATGACCGGAAAAAAAATTGGGGTGCCCATGCTCGTTGGTGAGCTATAGCCATTTTTCAACTGAAAGAGCTCAATATCAAGGCAAATCCGCCATGTTGCCGGTGTGCACGTGCACGAGAACGCGCTAAATGACGGCATAAATTATGCGCAGAAAGGATGCGCAGTGCAATTGTGAGGAATAACCTTAATGCTTGGGCTGCTGTTGTTTACATGTACTAGTCAGGTTGAGGAAAAGAAATAATCATTGACCTGGATGGACAGAGGCAACTTCTGTTTAGTGTTTGGCAGTGTAGAGATATTTGTAACGCCCAGTCCAGACTAATTTCTCATATTTCTTTTAGTTCACCATAAAAAGAAAAAAAGTGGTTCTTTTGATGAAGATGTGGTAAGTTTTGGCCATAACTGCTTCCAGGTGAACCAAGTCGCTTGCCTTGATATGCATTGAAAAACATAAGTTGATTTCAAATAGAAAATTAAATGAAATGCTTTCATACATATATTATTATATTGTCTTGTTAACAAGTTACTTACAGGGTTGTGCTGGCAGAAACTTTTACTAACGGAGGCATTATCAGAAAAAGAAATTTCATATCTAATTATTTCTTCAATGCATATAGGATCAAGTGCCTCGGTTCACTTGGAACTACATGTAGCTATGGCCAATAAACCCAGTCTGTTTTATGAAGCTCAATTTGGCGTAGAAATTTTTGTAGAGTTCTATGAGTCTACGCTTTTGTCACCAATCCCCCTCCTATGTGTTGTATAAGATACATTACCTACTACTTCATAGACTTTACGGTAGTTGTGTATGTTTACCATGGTTACTTGCCTATTTTGTAACACATTTGATTTTAATTTGTAATTTGTATTCCACTACCATCCTCTACCATCTACGCTTCTATTTATGGATGGACGTAGAGGATTACAGTTATTGTAGGAAATATTAAAGGGCATGGGAATATTGAGTGATACTACTGTTTACAGTGTTTTAATAATTTTTATAATTAATTTACAATTCTGTATTGAGTTTTCCCCACTACCAGCTACTCTTTGCACTCTATGCTCTATGATCTACTCTCTACCTTCTAAGCACTACCTGCTACTCTCTGCATAGAGCGTAGAGTACCTATAGAAGCTGGTAGAGCTTACAGGGTACATTGCACAGCATAGAGTGTGGAGTGCAGCGAGTAACTGGTAGAGGGAAAACTTCATACAGAGTTGTACCTGCAATGTTCCCCATGCAAGAACCATAGAGTGTGGAAGGTAGAGGACAGAGAGTATAATCAAAACAAATTAAAACACTGTAATCAGTAATGACCCTTTAAAATAGGCACCAGTTGATTTTCTAAATAAGCTGTGGTTATTCTTATCTTGTGTTTGTCAGTTGCCCTTCAAAAAGCATACTTCAATGCAGAGAGTATAGTTTGTGTATTGCAGCTCAGGAACTGACGAAATGAAAATCTTAATGCCAATAGTATGTTTCTTGAAAGAAGAAGAAATTTTCTTCTTCTTTCAAGAAACATGGAATGCACTTTAATTTATAGAATTGTCATGAATATATTATCTTTCACCAAGTCAAATTACTATTTAAAATGTGTTATACTGATTGAAATGTTTTTTTTACAGATTTCAGGTGGCAGAGACAACAGGTAATAGAAATGATGTATTCTTTATCCAAATAAACAACAGTAAAAACCTTAATGAATGATTGTGTCCAGCTTTTACTTTTAAGACTTATTATTCAGTAGCACACACCAGATCAGAATAGAATTTAGCTAGATTGCCATAATAATAGGCCGTCCCGAAATTCAACAGGGAACTGGGGCCAGTTTCAAATTTTAACCAATCGACAAACTGACACCACCACATGAAAGATCATGTTGAGATTGATCATTTGACCGAGTATGATGCTTTTAGGGTGAACAGAAACCAAGTTATGGACCTTGAAATATGGCTCAAAATCCATACAAACGTCTCTAAATTTGAGACAGCTTCCCCCAAAACCATATAAACTCCTAAAATTTTTCATCAGTTTTGTGACAACTGTAAAATCCCGTCATGCACCTAGTATTTGAAAGAAGCTGAGATGAAAATCGCTATGTTTGCCCATTTTAAAGAGTATCACGGAAATCATGACAAATTTTAAGAGTTTATATGGTTTTGGGGGATGCTGTCTCAAAATTAGAGACGTTTGTATGGATTTTGAGCCATATTTCAAGGTCCATAACTTGGTCTCTGTTCACCCCAAAAGCATCATACTTGGTCAAATGATCAATCTCTATTGTACATAGATCATTGTTGTTTAAGTCTATACCCATTCTGTTAGGTTCTGTTAATGACGGAAATATTTTGTTTTGCCATTGTTTCGTTTAGAATACCTGGGTATGACAGGGCACCTGACAGGTAACATGTCGCTTTAATTGTCTCACTGTCCCTGTGTTGTTTAGTGCAGTGGCTTGCAGTTAAATAAGAAAGCTCAACAGGAGTTTTTGTTATAATAGTAATTATCTCTGATAGCTAATTTTGCTTTATTTGAATTGTTCATGCAAGTGAGTATCATTCAAAGATGCTACAATTATTTCTAAACTATTTCGCACTTTTGATTTTTTCCCTTTTTTGGCAGGGTGGTGATTGTTTACTATAACTCCTCTGATCTGTCAATGAATTGATTGTTTTCTTTCTTTGACTTTCAGGGACGGATTTTTGAACTCTGGTGATGTAAGTCTTACTAGATCTCTTGTATTGTACCATTGAACTTGGCCTTGGGTATAATGTTTACAAGTGTGTGTATGGCATCTTTTGGAATCAGATATGATTATGCTTACATGTAACTTATGATTGCAGTGCAACCATGCCGACCATGGTTCATGACTCATGCTGGCCTTGAAAAGCCCTTAAAAATGAAACATAAATTTTGTTGACAAGCCCTAAATATTTGAGACTACAGGGTAATCAATTAACCGTATTGACATGGGTATACATGTACCAAATGTAAGTCAAGGGAAAAAATCATTTCAAGTACTTAAAGTTAATTTTGATGGTATAGGAGTTAATATGTAAAGCAAAGGCTGTGCTCTAGCAGTGCCTGGTTTTCATCTTTGGGCGACAAGAAAACCATACCTCCTTTTTTACCACATGGCCATGGGCTGAGTGCAGTTCTTAATGTGCACAGGGTTTATTTTTTGAGTTTATGCCAAAAACTGTTGAAACATTAATACATGGAAATTGTTATGGAAATTTTTTTTTATTGTGTGTAAAATACATTGTTTTGGCTTTATCAAAGGAAGGATATGTACGCTAAAAAAAAGGTACTACATCAGCCATATAATCCGCTGACAAATAACTTCCTGCCCGCTTTGCCAGTATATTTCTCCAGAGGTATCGGTCTGTTGGTTTTGGAAACTTCACTCCGGCTAATAGTTTCGATTATTGTCCTTGAGTTGGATATGGATGCATGACTTCATTAACTTGTTATCCCTGTGTAAGTACTCCCTATTCCACAATTATCTGTGAAAATTAAATTGTAGTTTTCAAGGTTATTAATAACTTCTTTCATTTTTTCCTGTCTTACAGGATGGAATGCTAAAAATGAAACTTAGGTAAGAGTTTGAAAGGTAATCTAATGTGCAGGCTTACACCAACCCTTGTTGTGCCATGCATAGTTTTAGTCCTCAAAATTTCACCTTCAGGAAACAAGAATTCTTTTTTCATTGAACAACAAATTAACTTGTTGATTAACAATATTCAAATGGAAGGTGGGTGCCAGTTGACAAGCAAAGCAGGCAATGAGCAAGTGAGATTAGGCAAAATACAAATAAAGGGGGTAACCATGGCAACCTTGCACAGGTCACCTCCCCTTGAAACCTGTCACACTGGATTCTCAGCGGAGAATAAGTGTACTTACCTGGACAGAGGGCCCACCACGAGCCAAGATGCAGGTGGGAGGGGGCAAGCCAAAGGCAAAAATGACAAAGCTAGGCAGAGCAAGACCATGCTGGCACAGCACAGCAATGGCACAGCAATGGCACAACTACGCATTCCCACAGCTTAATCTCACATAACACAGAAGCTAACTTTGGCTCTGTGTCCATTCTTGCTGTTAATTTAGCTTAATTTCATACACGAAAGTCAAAATAATGTGAAGACTTAAGACACTCTGCATATCTTAAGAAATCAGTCAAGTACATGTATTGCATGATGTATGGCTTGATGTTTGGGGTACTGAAGAAACGGGTGTTAGCAATTTTTTGGAATGGACCACATGGCAAAGAAGAACTGATGAAAAGGGCTCTGTGGGGACCTTTTATAGTAGCATATGATGACATGTGATTGCTAATTTAACATTGCTTGCACCATATTTTATCATTGTCAACAGTGCTAGTGAACTTTTTCTTGATAAACCACACTTACCAAAACATGTTGGGAGATCGGAGAGTATGAAGACAACTGTAAGTATTTAACAAGGCTCTTAGTTTTAGCCTATTTTATGAATATATGTTTTAACTGTGAGTTATGTTTCTGCTTATACATTTATATCTGTACAATGTAAAAATATCTTTAATGGCATAATTGAAGGGGGCTAAAATGAAGCCACCTCTACCAGAACCATACCAAACAATAGTACTCTGGGCTGAAATTGGTTATTAATTTTATACACTGTATGTAGTTGCAATGACAATATTAGTGTATTAATTTTCTCCCTACCTTTGTTAACATACTTGGGTTACCAATCTAATATGTGATGTCATATTAGACACAGTCTGATTTCTTGCAAAAGCCACCTATGTACCATTCCAGTTCATTGTGCCCTGTGATGACCTTTCAGGGGGTCGGGGGTTTGACCTTAATTGCTTCCAACATGCTCATCACATGCTTTGAGTTGTGTAAATTAATTACATGTTTGTTTTTGGAAATGTTTAGAAAGAATTAAGTACAAAGTTTATAAGAATAAGAAGATCAGTGGCAGGAACAGGCATGGAGTAAGTGATTAAAAGCTTTTTAATAAGCTATTAGTGATTCACAAAAGTTAAAAAAAGTGAAACAGCAAAGAGGAAAAAAGGTTAAATGTTAACTCATTTTTGAAGGCCAAAGCTAGCAATCAAGGCTGTTATTACATTTTGATTATCCTGTTGGCATTTATCTTTGCACATACATGTATAACAAACTTGTTGCTTTGTGGGGAAATCAAAACAGGGGAGTTCTCTTATAACATTGGAGGGTCATCAAGAAAAGGCAGAGATAACAGATGAGCAAAAACAACAGAAAATTCAAATTAATTCATTGACAGTACAGTAATGCAGTATGTGTACACGTTAGTAACTTTGTCTTGTTTTCCTTTTTTTTACCTTCAGTGGAGATAGTCTTCAATACAGGTAAGTACTCCCAACTTTACTTTGAGCATGTTGAATGCTGTTTCTCTGTTTCTTCCTTAATTAAAATGAAACTTACTTGCAAATTTTTTTTTCCCTTTTATAAATCCCCTTACTTTTCTGATCACCACAGCCGAAAAATAAATTATTGTTGTAGCTGTTTCCACTAATTTTCTATGAATTTTCAATGCCTGTAAAATTGGTCTTGACTGAGGAATAGCAAAGAATTGGGCGTTCACAAGTTGGCCTGTGACGTCATCAAAGGACTAACAATGTTTTGCTTCTGAGAAGAACATATGCAAACATGTGATAGCATGATCCAAAATTGTTGCAGAATGCAAGGAAGATACATCGTTGGAGGGAGTCACATTACTGCATACCTAGGAGAGAGCAATCCTCTTCATTCAATACCTCTATCATGACGACACTTGTTCAGAAGTGAGAAAAAGATGAAAATAGTGTGCCTACTTGTGCAAAGAGGGAGCCATCGAGGTGTTCTTCAATCTCGGGTTCCCTGCTACTGTAAAACCAAATATCCCAAATATGTTTTCACAGCACTCGAAACCCAGTCAATCATCTTTTGAGGGTTTTGTGCGATGTCCCTCAATGACATCACTAGAAACCCGACCCAGATCTCACTCAGTCAAAATTACAATTTTGGACACCTGTAGAAGTGCAGGAATTTTATCAATCGAGATAAGTTTTTGCTGAAGTAATTGAGAAAACTGGTCAACTTCATTAAAGGAAGAAAAAAAATTTGGGTTAGTTGCACTGTAAGAGCTTTAGGAAACAAAGTTCTTATTTCTCTTACACTTTGTTTTGTTTTTCAGGGGTGTGGATTCTCCTACAATGGATACTCTCTCCGAAGGTGGTAAGTTGTCCTTTTATTGTTCAGGCAGACAAGGGTTGTTGTTACATGTATGTAAACAAAAGGAATGATGTCTTGACCAATGCTAGCAAGCAAGTTCCAATTTAAACTTCAAAGTTTTGTGATATTGTCACTTGACCCTTACCATTTATAACTCCAAAATGTTGTTGTTAAATATGCGAAGGAATTTTAGCTCTGTCCAGACGGTCTTCAAGAGACTTATCCTTCTTGAAGGCGACAATTGCAGGTTCAGGATATATTTGACCGAGTCTATTGCTCTCAGTTCTAATGTTTCATAAGAACCTTTCTTAGGTTAGGCGTACACTGCAGCTGGGTTCAAAGTCGTGACAAAAGGCAAAACATTTCTGTGACACAGGCCCATAACGACTGGCAATGGTCATTTGAGCAAAATGTGTGAGAGCAGGACTGTGATGATAACTTAAAACCTGGAGACATTTGCTATCTCCATTGCCAAGACACTCGGCAAACATGGGTCATGACACTTGCCTTTTAATAGTTAGAGCGCGTGGTTTCAATTGAGCGTCTAAAAACCAAAACCAAACCAATTACTTACCAATAAATTATTAATCTATTTACTCAGCAAATCTCAAACCATGTGAAACCAAAACAAAATCAAAGTAATAATATTGTCTGATTACGTTTGACACTCAATTGAAAATTGCTCAAATTCTGCTAAACAAGGGAAGCATGACTGTTCTGCTCAGTTGATTAACCTGTTTCAGGGCAAATAATCTCATTCCATCAGATTTTTTCTTATCGCATTTAATTCAGTAGCATGTTATTGTGGTATTACGGTGCGTTTCACAAAACTTATGACAAACAGTCTCCAAAGTTCGTTTGAAATTCCCGAACTTCGCCATGAACTTGGAAATTTCATTATGTAGTTGTCAATCAAATCGTGAACTTCGAAATGAAGTTGTGAATTTCACGCCGAATTTCGTTGTTGCAAAGTTCAGTGCGAGCGAAGTTCGCGCCATTCGGTGTAGTTGGTTTGGTAATATATCTACAGATGAATTTAAACAAAGTAAAAACATTTCTCAACAAGCAAGGTTTATTTGATGATGTCTACTTCTGAAATGTGAATTATTTGAGGTACAGAGGAACTCCACATCACAGACGGATGGTATGTAAATACAATAGTTCAACAACACGACAGTGAAATATTCTGTTTTTTCACGCTGTTTCTAGAATGTAGAAGGTTTTTTTTTTTATCTCTGATAGATTTAAAATAATGTAAAATACTTTTAAACCACTATGCGTTGAAGTTCTATCTGAACTGCTATCCAAGAATAAACCAACACGACAGGTATTCTATATTTAGGCAGGTGTCGGATGACATCTGTGAAAATTCAGTTGCAACGTTTTATAACCCATTTTAAAACTAGTAATTCCTACCGGTAATTGAGGTAACCAAACGTCTAAGGAAATTCTGAGACAATTTCACCGAACGGCGCGAACTTTTCTCGCAATGAACTTGTTAACTTCCCAACGAAGTTTGGCGTGAAATTCACAGCTTCATTTCTAAGTTCACAATTTGCTTGACAAGTACATAATGAAATTGCCAAATTCGTGGCGAACTTAGGGAATTTCAAACGAACTTCAGAAACCGATTGTTGAAAGTTTTGTGAAACGCACTGTAATGAAACAATTCATTGGGGCAAATATCAATGACCTGAAATGGACAAGATTACAATATGAAAATTTTATATGAGTGTACATGCATATTAGGTTTTTAATGTTGTATTTGATGATTATTTTAATGGACCTTTTCGGCAATACAACAGCCATTTTGGATTCTATTGTTTCAAATAACTATTATGGGATGCTCAGGGGGCAAATTAGTATGTGTTTCAAGATGGCTGCTGTATCGTCAGAAAGGTCCATTGAGTTAAATGTTGTCTATCTTTGTGATCGTACATGTTGTACTGCCCATTTGTTGTTCACTCCATGTTCATAAATTTCCATAAAATCATTCATGAAAGCATGCATCATTTTGTGATGACAGTGATAACTGCAATAATACTATTAACATTAATCATAATTAAACCTAAATTAAAAGCAGCTGCTAACTAAACCATTCATTGACTTGCATGTACTCCTTGCACTATGGCTTTTCAATTAATCATGCAATAGATTAAGGCAGTGACCAGTTCTTTGTTCTGCATTCTTAGTGACTTTCATTAAATGCAGTCGCAAAACATACACTGTACTTGTATGGCTTTGAATCAATATTCTGCCAAAATGTGTACTATGTACTGTAGGAAGTAAGTTAAAACTACTTATTGTTTGATGAAATCCAAAGATTTAATGGCGCATTTCTTTTTTTTTTGTCAAACATTTGCTTGAGTAAAGAAAACGAGCAAAATCTAATAATTTCAATGCTAGAAAATGATTGTATAAATATAATTTAGCTGTTGAGACTAATAATATGAAAAGTGCTTGTAGTTTTGACTTCAAAAGGAGATGAATTCTGAATAGAGTAAAGAAGAAAAAATATCATTGAACCTTTTTGGAGACCATCTCTGTTCTGCCTTTGAAATAATTATCAATAATGATCGAGTTCTATTTGGTTTTATTTTGTTTGTTTTGCCAAAGTGTCTCTCAAAATCATGTGGTAATAAGGCTTAATAAGAGTAGTTTGTCAGTGCAAACGTCATTTCCAGTTGTCTTGCTGGCCACTTAAGAAGAGCATAATAAAGCAGCTGTTTGCTGTTAGGTAGATGCTAATGTTCTGGTGTTCCTGATTTTGACTAACGCGAAGGATCATTACATCATGCCAACCATTCCATACGATATTATCCATTCATTCAGTGCACCTATGCCACACATATTAAATTGATGATATGATTGCAGTATTTCTTAGCAGCACTGGGATTAGTATTTTGAACAATGCACTGTGATACGTTTAAATATGACTGCATGTAAATTTTAAGGTAAGTTTGTTGAAATTTACCTTTCAAAAACCGGATCAGGGGTAAAAGAGGTGTGACTTCATTGACTAGATTTTTTCTCCCAAGGTAAAATTAAATCAGATTTGGAGAATCATGATGGCTTCTTAAACATTTTTTTTGTGACTGAATAAACACGTTTACATGAGAAGAATTAGTAGACAGCTTTACTGGTTAGGTATGGAGGATATTACTGTTACTGGAATTTCCTCATTAACAGTTTGAAAGGTGTTTGACAATTGATCATCCACAAAGTTTGGAAATTTAAACTTACCAAGGTTTAAAATAAAGCAATTAATTAATTTTTGAAGTTAAACAGTGTGTTTAGACTACTTTCTTCTTTGTTTGAATAACTTGATAAAAATAAAGCAGCTCCAATCCACTCAGTGATATTAAAATGATGTTGGTAATAAATTGAAATTAATCTATTGACTTAACAGTAAGCACCTGTCATCACGCTGTCTTTGTGTTGTCATGTCTAAAATTTCTTATTTACTTCCAGGGAGACGTGCTCGCTCACGATCTCCTTCTTTTCTGCCACCAGAAGAAGAACCGGTGAGTTGTGATTCATACCATTTTTGTTACATTGTATGGAAGTAGGGAGTGAGACACTGTTTAACAAAAATTGTGTTGTTTGCCATTTACAAGAAGAAACGGTTTGTGAATGGGTTTTGCATACGGAAAGCACAAATGCCTGATGGTAATCCATTTACATGCACCATTAAATAATTAAAAAGAACAATTTACCAAAGAGACCGGTGTGAATGCAATCTGATCATATTTCCAAGATTTTACCTTGTATGATCAAGAGAATGCGTACAATATGAGCTCATACTGCACTGTAGAGTAGACTATGAGTCGTCTACAAGTAGTCGTTCAGTTTTGTGTAGTCCGTAAGGCGAGACCGTAATTAAACCCTGAGGAAAAATCATGGGGTGAGACACTTCTCGCCCCCTTCCCCCTATCAGGAGTTAGCACTGCCATTTCTTTCTCCCAGTTTTCTTTTGTGTCATACATGGCGTACTAGGCAAAAGAGGGACCACTCTTGCATGTAGTCAACTGTTGAGCCTTATGTTTTTTTTCATTCGCATGCAATCAGTATGATTTTCAGATGATGAAAGATGTTTTCTAAAACTAGAAGGCGAAACACTAGAAAAATGACATTGTTGTGGAATGATAAATCCCATATTTGACCATCGAATAAGGTGTACTTATAAAGCATATTTATATTGCAACATGAGTACAAATAATTTTATTGTACAGTATTTTGGGGCCCAAAGACTAGTAAAGCAAATTTTCTTTAGTCCTCTTAAACGTCAATTTCCTGAAAGTTTAGGTCATCCTTAATTAAAGCCTATGGAATTTTTATTTGAGATGTCAATTTTGCATTTAAGAGCAAATTATTTTACAAAGTTCTACTACCTTTACTGTTGCTTTAATAATGCTATTATGTACACTACCCCGTGATTTACTTCTGTCGTGTATTTTCTTCAAACGTTAGGACTCGGACATGGAAGTAGATGCTCAACCACCGCCATGGCAACAAGTTGTAGACAAAAAGGTAACTTGGTTAACAGATTCACTGTAGCTACCGGTATCAGCTATGACTTTGCTTTGCTCATTGAAATCATTTGTCCATTTCTTTATAGGGAAACCCTGTCTTATCCTCATGAAAGTAAATAATCCACCTTCTCCATAATAGCTTTTGTGTGATAAATAAAAACCTGGTCAGTTTCAAACTGGATTTTGAAGACATTTATCTGGACAGGAACTCTGCTTGAAGTTATTTTTGGCTGATGTATGATCACAGTTGCCAGAAAGCTAGTGGAGAAGCTTTTATGTTCAAGCTGTTAAGTTGGCACACACAAACTCCTAGTGTGTTTGATTCGTCTTGTTTGACTATGTTTTGCAGGTTCTTAAAAGACTGAAGGGCAAAGAAATAAAACGACAAGAATTCATTCACGGTAATTGTCCAGACCTCATTTCTTCTCATAACAATAAAGTGTAGCAATTTAACGTGTGTGTTGAAATTTCAAGGAATTCAGTATCAAAAGACTTCTGTCAAATTCGTTTTGGAAAGTGGTAGAGAAAGCGTTGTAGTTGGGATACATTTTAGTTCTCTGTACAATCGTCGGAACAAATTTCAGGAAATGTTGTGAATTTTGACTCATGGCGCATGACTGGGTAAATTTGAATGTCGCTCAGCGGATAACAATTAACCATTGTTACCCACTCACCCACTAATCAAAGGCTACTTTGACATCTTTTCGCTTAACTCCAGCTATAGAGTAAAACACTTAAACACGGAGCGATCCTATAAAAGGCAAGGACACGCCCCCTTGAAGCACTTTGTTGGCTTTCCTGTGCAATGGTGAAAGCCAGAATAACGGTCGCATAACATAGAAGTTCTGGAGAAATACCGTTTTTTTCTGCAAACCAACGCAGTCATTTATGTAGAATAATATAAGGTAAACAATAAAAACATAGTGAAAATAAAACCTATATTAACACTTAGATGATGGCTTTGGAAGACCAAAAACGATGAATTGCACGTGGAACATTCAAATTTCGCCGCGAACTTAAATAACAAAGCTGATGCTTGCGAGCTATCTGTTTCCATTTATCTCAGCATACTGTGAACGAAACGAAATCTCGTAAGAGGTGATTTTGGTTCGCCTGTGAACACAGACGGATTTTGGTGGGATACTTAAAATTCAGGTTTGTGAGCGTTGTGATGGTGCAAACAAAATGCAAATTGAACAACACCGAGTTATTCCTCAAACTGTTCCATATTCAGAGCAAAAAATTGAAACAACTAGTACTACGAAGAAACTAAAGAACTTGAAAAATGGCAAAGTGAGATTTCGCCTGAATACTGACATTAGAAAGGAAATGGAAGACTCAAGGCTGAATGCCATAAAACAACTGATTACGTTCGTAAAAGGTCGACTGAATTCAGTTTAGCTGCAAGAGTACAACAGCAGCTAATGTTGACGTTACGGAATCTCTTTTAGATAACTGGCTGAAGAATAACCATATTACCGTAAACAAAATATATTACCTTTGCAGTCTGTTTGTATTTTTTCACGAATTTTGGTTTTCAAATTTATTTCTCAACTGCAGAAAACCGGCAGAAAAACAGAATCCTGTGACAACTTGCTAAAATTAGACTTGAGTGAATAAGCCAATCAAATGGGAGCATTGGCCGTCCGTTGGGACTTGTGATTGACAGGCTGAACACTTCAACCTCGTTATATAGGATCGCTCCGTGTTTAATTACTGGTCCCTTGGAAAACAGTTAGTTTTTTTTGCTCTAAAATCTCGATGTTTCCAGAGACAAAGTAAAGGGAAACATCGAGATTCGTGTGAGAGCAAAACCAACTGCTCCCATTGGGATCAGTAATTACAATATATAGTTTTCTTTTTCAGAGCTTATCCATACTGAGAGAACACATGTTAGAAATTTAAAAGTATTGAACAAGGTAAGAGGACTTTGAATTAAGTGCCTCCTGCGTATTTGTTTGTACATAATTACGTAAAAAGACAATTTAACCAAGTAACCCGGCAATACAATTATAGGAGATGAATTGTTAACATGTACCTAGATCTGGTTTATGCCATGGCAAACTATCTTGTTTCTTTAGGAAAAAACTACAAAATTAATGTCCTGACACTTTGTGACGTCTTTTAGTTGGATGGTGTTGTCATTTAATTCACATCTTCAAAGATGGACGTGGCTACAATTGTAATGATCTGCCTTTAAAAATAATTCTGATCAGTGATGTTCTTTCTGTTATTTTTCCAGGTGTTCTACAGACCAATGGTGAAAATGAATGTCATGTCCAAACAATACATCAATCAACTTTTTCCAAACTTGGATGCACTAATTAAAATTCACGGTAAGTGAGCTAAGCCATCTTGGTTTTTGGGTCCATTAATGTAACTATTGACAACTCCCTTAAGCAATGTACCGGTACCTGGATTTTCTTACTTGATTGGGCACTATCATGAGAATGACATTGAATTTACATTTTTGTAAATTGTATGTCTCTTGTCTCTTTGGAAACCGAAAAAACAATGCTTCACTTACCGGTAAGTTATAAATTAGAATATAAATTGTCTGAAGCTGCAATTGGGTGTCTCAGACGTTTTCAAATTCTGTTGTTATGTTGTTGCAAAAATTGCCAAAATTAATTACAATCTCCTTTCACTTAAAACAATTCGTTTAAATATGGTCATCTCGGTGGTGTAAGAGCATTTTGTGTTCAAGCTAAGGTACTGAAGTCATGATTTAAAAACGGTTTGACCAATTATGCAGCAAAATGTCTAGATAGTGCCCAATCCTTACAAAGTCCTTAACTAAGGTTCTAAGTGATACTGTCTCAACATTAAGCTCCCAGAAATATCTTGCGATCAGTAAACAGAATTTATTTGAGGGTTATCGGGCTGGTTGTGTTATGTCTTAAAAGTGTATATGACAGTTTTTCTTTTATTTGCTCGATAAAATTTCCACAATGTACTGATAAGAATAGCAAAACAAATATCTCGATAGTGATTTTCCTTGCCGGTGTTTTAATGTATCAAAACGTCAAATTCCACTTCCAGCGGGGTACAAAACCGCGAGACCAAAAACAGGAGACTGGGAATGATTGTGACGTCATTTCAGGACTTGAAGCTTTGGGAAAAACAGATTTCTGCGACATTTTCTGATTCTGAGCTAATAAATTCGCCAAAAAATGGTACAAAAGTGCACTGTTTATAAGAAAATAAGAAAATGTCTTTCCAAATTTGATCAAAAGCAGCTGGTTATGGTGAATTGCGTGTGTGGTTTCAACCAATCAGAAACGGGGAAATATTTTGAATGAATAATGGCAGGACTTAATTGGATGGCTAATATCTATGTTTCAGTCTCATTAATGAAAAGCATGATGAAGAGGAGAGAAGAATATGAGGATGTTATTCTTTGTATAGGAGACGTCATGCTCGAAAGGGTAAGGTGTTCTTAGACTGTATGCAACTTCTCTAGTTTTCGAAACAAAGATAGGACGCGAGGGAAGCAGCAAGTGAAGAATTAAGGTAGGAGCGAGCATGGACCACAGGACATCACAAGAGGAGCTTAGGCATGCACGGTGTTTGCACTAAACCAGTGCGTTTTAATTCAGTACAAAAATATCGTTAATACGTCAACCAAACAGGCTTATAACTGTATCCTCACTGTTAACCAATGTAGTACAATGATTTAGTTTGTTATTTACCGTGCTAAAAAACGAGAAGATTTTGTCCGTAACGTTGGAAATTAATGGCAGAAAAGAATTAGACAATACTTGTGTGCAAAGCTGCTTTATTGTTCCTCGAACGATTAACTGCTGAAAGTAATCTTCGCAGCAATGACGCGACTGATAGTAGAACATTTATCTTGGGCAGAAACATGATGAGTGATGCATGCAATAAACAACAGCAACAATTTGATAAAATAATTCAAGTAAAGATTTTGTGTTTTGTTTGTTTTCTTTCTTTGCAGTTTGATGGAGAACCCGGTGAGGTGGCTAAAGATGCCTGTGCGGAATTTTGTAATCATCAGAAGTTTGCTTTAGAGCAGCTGAAGGTCAGTAATCACAGGTCATTGTTTCCTGCCGCACAGTCAGTGTTTAACAGTGGCAAGGCCTTAGTTATGTTCTGTTGCACACTTTTTTTGCACATTTACTTTCTGATCGCCAGAATTACTGAGGAGCAATACCAGTTATTTTGAAACTTACTGTTCCTTGAACGTTTATACGCAAAATCGTATTGGGAAACAAAATGGTTCTGATACAGTGGTGACATGGCTGTGTCATACTAATCTGGAAGTTTTTAGGCACCTTGGAAATTCAGTGAAATCATCATTTTATTGGTCTTAGATTGCTAATGCTGTGAATGGTGATATTATTGAAAGAAGCCTTGTATCTTAAGGCAACACTTGCTCTCAACAATATGCTCAAATCAGCACTGTGATTTGCACTTTAATTTGAGTAATTTTGGTCACATAAGAAAATTACCTTCACATTTAAAGAAACATGACAATAGCAGTTTACTAAGGTAAAACAACACTTACTTTTATACTTGAAAAATTTAGGGTAAACTTTTCAAGATATGCAAACCGTGGCGTTGCTCCTTCAACCCATTGACTCCTGTGCAGCCCGTAACCTGCCGTGACGAGCCTTGGCCTTTCTTCCACTTCTGACATCATTACCTTTGACCAAAATTGGCATCATCTATACTCAACTTCTGCAGTAGGAAAAGATCTTTCCAATAATACCCAGATCAGAGTGCTCGGCTTAATGGCGCCTGAGATATGCACAAAAATGCTCAAAAAGTTGAGTGAAAAACTTAAAGCAGAATTTCCTGCCACTACACGTGGCTACTCCATGGTAAATTTATCGATTGCCAATATTCAAAATGGAGGGTAGGTGCCAATTGACAACAAAGCAGGCAATGAGCAAGTGTGGGCAAAATGGAAATAAAGGGGTAACCATGGCAACCTCCCCACCTGTCACACTGAGATTCTCAGTGGAGAATACGTGTACTTACCTAAACACCAGGGTCCACCATGAACCAAGAGGAGGGTGGGGGTGGTGCAAACCAAAGGCAAAGCGACAAGCAAAAGCAGAGCAAAACTGCGAGGGCGAAAGTGCACAGCACTGGCACAACTACGCATGCCCGCAGCGAATATCCGCTGGCCAGTAGCAAATCTCCCAGTTAACTCTGATTAATGATAATCTCATTAAAAATCGCCCGTCTCGCTGACGCTTTCTTAGAAGTTTTTTAACTGCAAGCAAGCCCAGTAGAAGGTCCATCACTGCAGCAAAAAGAAAAGAAAAGGAGAAAAAGGACAGTCGAAAAGAAATTAAAAAAAACCAAAGCCTAAAGACGTAGGTCACTTTCTCGGTCAAAAACTCACAATTTTGATATCTGCGCATGCCAGAGCCAAAATGTCGTAAAACGCGATACTTGTGGAAAGAAAGGCAGGCTGTCATGTTGCAAATGCGCTTTTAACTAGATTAAAGCTAATTTGGGCAAAATCCAGCCTGAAAATCTTCAAAATGTACAAGAAATGCGTTTTTGGCAAAAAGCTCCGGGAGTCAATGGGTTAAGCATAAATGAAACTTGCATGCTCTCATAGCATGTGTATTTTGAACTTAATTAATTAATTAGTAATAGTAATTGGACCGAGTGGAGTACAATTCAGGGAGTAATCGCATGAGTAAGTTCAAAATCAGACGATTGCGAGGCCAATTTGAAATTATGAGCACGATTACTCCCTGAATTGTACGACACGGTCCAATTACCAATTAATCTTATCTATAACAAATTTCGGATTAAAAATGTCTTTTAAGAACTTCTTTTGAGCGAAAGCGTCAGTAACGCTTTTACTAGGTTTTGAAAACTGTAGAAAACATTGCGAAGGAAGCCATTAAAGCGCGCATAATTGACATGAAAATCACGTGGGTATCCAACTTGAAAAAGTTCAAATCGGACACCCGCGTGATCACGCGTCGATTACGTGACATAGACACGCGAAGAACCAATCACGATCGAGAAATTTGTTATAGATACGATTTATTAATTAATATATTGTTGTTAAACCAAATCCAAGTCCAGTACTCAACCAATCTCGAACCGTAGCATTAAAACCAAAATCACAACGACTAATTACCTGATAATGTTGGACAATCAGTTGCAAACCGCTTTAACTAATAAATGAGTGTTGGTTCCTTTTTTCCAGAATCGGCAAAGAAAAGACCCCAAACTTCAACAGTTTATAAATGTAAGTATAATTTGTTGTCTCTGTATAAATAATGCACATGATTTCCTCTTCGGTCTATTCAAATTAGTTGGTTACCAACAGAAGAATGATTGGATGGATTTGTCAAAGTAAAGTTAATTTTGCGTCGACTGTTTAATACTGTAGTTGCGTTCAAGTGATCCATTTTTAGTGTAGGGTGCACTATTGGGAGAGTTTTGTGGGCTGCCTGTCGCTAAGGCTCTAAGGCACTAAGTTGCTACGGTGTAAAATTAAATGTTTGTTTAATTAATCTCAATTAATTAAGTAGGCTAGATGAAGTGGTGGGGGTGAGGTGGGAAAGTTACATGTGCACCCTACGTAAAACATATTCCACCCGCGTCAATAGGCTAGTTTCGAATTGTGCAGAAACAAAAGAACAGAGTCGAGGTTCAGGGGAATAATTAGCATTTTGTATTGTTCAAAACAAAGGAAAATGCAAATTACTCCCCTGAACCTCGACTCTGTTCTTTTGTTGCTGCACAATTCGAAACTAGCCTATTATGTGTGAACATCGCAAAGCTATATGTTTGTTTCAAGTAACCCCTTGCTCTCCTTGTGGTACTATTCTCTTCAGAAGAAAACCAATTTGGTGTAAACGCATGTGCAGATTAGTTAGCGTTCGTGTCTTCTATATAATTAGATGGAGGATACGTGGAATACGGGATCACACACAAATATTAAGTGGTTTTCCTTACGGTAGAACTCAACTTGGCATGGCATGCGTTCTAGCATCGTTAGTGTAATATCCTATGTTTTCACACCCTTACTTTGTACGTCATGTGATGCCAGGTAGTGCCACTTGTCCCCTTTTAGTGCAAAAGTAAAACGTGTCTTTTAGAATTACAGTGGAACCCCGCCTTACGACCACCCCGTTAATACGACCACCTCGTTATTACGGCCACTTTATTCTGACCTAAAAAAACGCCCAGTCAGTCATTTTCCTATTTAAAGAACCCCTTTAATACGACCACTCCATTAATACGACCAGTTTTCCATGGCCCGAAGGTGGTCGTATTAACGGGGTTTCACTGTACCCACAGGACGGGTCAACAAATATCACCTGCTGTTTTCATGCTAGAGTAGTATGTTTGCCAGGGTTTAAATAAAGAAAGGAAATGTATAGCTTCTTCTTAGCGGCTTGTTTGTTTCTTGTCAAGTTTCCGAGCTAGTGGCTTTAACATTCTGCGAACTGTTGTAAATTTGTGACAAAAAAACCAGGAGCAGGCTCGTTCAGCGAAGTAGGGTAATATCGGCCAAGTAGCGCTGTTTAACCTCAGTTCTTCTCGTTGAAATGCTTCTCATCTGTATCAATCAATGTTGTTTGTATTAATTTTGAATTGTTTTACAGTGGAACCCCGTTAATACGACCACCTTCGGGCCGTGGAAAACTGGTCGTATTAATGGGGTGGTTGTATTAAAGGAGTTCTTTAAATAGGAAAATGACTGACTGGGCTTTTTTTCAGGTCAGAATAAAGTGGCCGTAATAACGAGGTGGTCGTATTAACTGGGTGGTCGTAAGGCGGGGTTCCACTGTATTGTTAACAACAAAATTGGTAGGAGGAAAAATAAGTGGTATACCGTGATTATCTGAAAGTTAAATTAGTTCTTGTTCATCGGTGATAAGAAAATTTGCGTTTTCAAAAACAAGCAATATCTTTCGTGTGTTTTGGAGAAAACAAGGGTTTCTTGTTACATACCTTTGAACGAAAAAACAAAAGTATGAAGTTACGAATTTGGCGCGAAGAGCTAAACTGTCACGTTTGTTCAACGTATTATTGAATTTCAAACGTTCAACGTATTGAATTTGAAGTGAACGATAATCATCGTAAAATACCCGAGTAAAGTTAAAAGCTGTTGTGACAAACGGTAATTGTACATAATTTTTGTATCTTGAATGAAAATACAACCTTGTAACATACACACTGCTAAGGGAAAAAGCCCTAGCAGACTACCAAGGCAGATAAAAACTGGAAGTGAACCGAGCAGGCGTGAATACGTATGGGACTACCGTGCCAGAGCTATCAACTGCACTCTGCACTATCTGAGACTGTCTCGCTAGTTGTAGGCTTCAAATGTTGGTTCTCTTAGAGCTGGCTTTAGAAACATGAACCCCAATGTGGACATAACATTTGTCTGCATGTTTATTAATGGCAAGAGGTTTACTTGGCTTTATGATATCATTGCATAAAATTAGATTTAAAAGTAACATGTCAAACATGAAGGACCGTATTTTTCCACATTTCCAAACACCAAGAAGAGAGTTGAAATACGACGATCAAAGAAGTATTTTGAGGAACTTCGAGGTGTCTGGAAATGTGATCAATCATGGTCTCAATCGAAACAAAAACACATAAGTAAATAGAGAAAATAAAAGGAAAATCTGTGCCAATTAAGATCAGTTACACACCCAAATACCTCACCTTTTTTTTTTGGTCTATCTCTATGAAGAGCTGTGAAAATCATCCTCTCTGTCGGAGATTGAGACTTCAAGATATCATTTCATCCAGTTATCAAAGATTAACGAAGTATCCAATGTTACTGGAAGGAATACAGAAAAATACACCCAGTAAGTCCCATGGTCTTTGTTCTGTTGAGTGCTGTGGTCTTTACCGTAATAGAATGAGTATTTGCATTCAGACGGAAAATTAGTTTCTGTGCCTGCCAAAAAGCATCCTAAATAAATAAATAAATCAAAGTACTTTAGATGAAGTTATTAAATTTTTCTTTGTTAATGTAGGCTCTCATTCAGATGGCAAAAATATCGAGAGAGCAATTCAGTGTACAAAGGTAAGAAGTTGATTTGTTATCCTGTACGAGAGTGTGATTTGCCAACTGGGCACCCTTCATCTCCAATTTTTCTTTACCAGATTTAAAGTTCCCGCCACTCTTTAGATGCATACACTGCCCTATTTGGGTTACAATCTGGTCTGCTAATTGGTTATTAGAGTCGTAAATTTGTTTTGATTTTATCACATGGAAATAATCAGTTAGGTATATATCAAATTCGGTTGGCAAACAATTAATTGTGCATGCTTCTCGGAAAATGAAATTAGAGCTTTGTTGATGTAGTTTATATTTAATTTGATGTGCTAGTAATTTATAACCTCTTGTAGTATTTAAAGTGCTTTACTGTCTTACAGGATTTGCTTGCTTTTGTGAATCAAAGCGTAAAGGATTGTGAAGATAAACAAGTGAGAACCATGATACCCTCAACATAACTCAAACTAAAAAGTGTTACGCGAAAGTAGCAATGAAACGGGCTTTCTCTATGACACTGGCATAACTCAGCCCATGAATAACTGTTCTGTTATCACGACTGTTGAGCAGGGAAATACCTGAAATCACTTGATGGCAAGCCTTATTGGTATTCGCTGAAAATCGTTTAACGCGATGTGAAAAAGATGCTGGATGGGTCTCCCTAACGCGTTTGGATATCTCCCTAAGACGGAGTTTAAATTTTGAGCACTGAAGATGTGCTGACTCAAACTCGTTTGGTGTAGACAGAGTTCAGTGTGAATCTTTGCTCAGTGCAACACCACCCAGTCTATCGTTTATCCAACTTGGCTTACACCTTTGCTTATGACTGAGTGTGGAACTGAAATGCTTACCGTACATCAGAAATTCTGGCAAAGCGAAGTAAAAAAATTTGTTCAAGCGGCTTGAATATCTAGCTCACATTACTCGTACATAAGCAGTTAAGCCTACAATGTCTGCTGCACGTTCAGTCCAGTGAGTCACGTGTTGTTAACAAGGCTAACTCTAAGGAAGGCACACTTGGTACAGCTCTAAGATCCCCCTTGCCCTTTCTTGGAAGGTTTGACTAAACGAAAGTGTGCCCTTGTGCAAAATGCAGCTGATGCACTATGGTCTTTCTCCTGCAGAGACTCGAAGACTTTCAGAGAAAAATAGATAGAAGGCCTCTTGAAAACGCTAACAACAAAATGATGGAAGAGTTCAAGGTACGCTAACCCTGAGGTTGATTTTAATTTTTTAGCGGGCGGGGGGTTGGGGGGCAACAGGGACAGTTCATACAAACTATTAGTTTCACTCAGATACTGTTTTAAGTAGGCCACCAAAGTAGTTGGTTATCAGATAGATGTTTTGACAAATTCTGTCCTTTTGTGTCTCTCTAGTGGAACAAACTTGTGTATTCTATGCTGAATTTTCATTTGATACACCGTGAACTTTAAATAAGATTGGGTAATCAATACATGACTGGCCTTTAAATGAATAGGCTATCGTATTTATTCGTTGTGGCTTTTGTTTGTCAGAACCTAGATCTGACCACGAAAACGCTCGTTTATGATGGTCCACTCACGTGGAGGATAAGCAGAACAAAGTGTATTGGTAAGTAAATATATTTTTGCATCTCCCAGCATTTTAAACTGGCTTTGTTATCACCCATAAAGGTGAAGTCTTCATATGAGTCAAGTGGCCCACCAGGCAGGTGCTTACCTCCAGTTACAATAGCTCAAAACGACTAAGTGTATTCTTACACTCTTTCCAACCCCCCCAACCCCCCCCCCCAGGATGTGATGCTAGTCCACTGATCACAGGGTTATCCCACGATTAACTCCGCAGTTACCCGTTTATACACCTTGCTGGAGAGTAGCACTGTGAGAGTTACGTGTCTTGCTCGAGCACACATCACAATGTCCCCAGTTAGGGCTCTTACCTGATCTGCTGCTCGAAAATGCCATGGAAGCAGTCACCTACACCTCGTTGGGGATTCCACTGAACGTGTCGTTCTCCCTAACATCCACTTGTCTGTCTATA
Source organism: Platygyra sinensis (assembly GCA_019787425.1). NCBI lineage: Eukaryota > Metazoa > Cnidaria > Anthozoa > Scleractinia > Merulinidae > Platygyra > Platygyra sinensis. The sequence continues at coordinate 26,832 of JAHPZR010012051.1, forward strand.
CGTAATAACTATGCAGAAACACGAAAAATTGTTTTGTTCTTTTTCTGATGTTGAGCGTGATACTAAATTGTTCCAGCGTAGCTTATATGTTATTTTCGTCTCTGCAGATCTCCATGTACTGTTGTTAGAAGACTTAATAATTCTGCTTCAAAGACAGGATGATAAGCTTGTTCTTAAGTGTCTTAGTACAACTGTCTCAGCGGGATATCAGGACGTTAAGGTAACACCTTCGTGTGATTAAATTACTTACTTACTTAAGTTTAAGGACTGAAGTTTACTGTCGCACTGAGATAGTTTCAGTGTAGGAAGTAATGACTTGGTCGAGTTAGCAGTACCTCTTAAACTGTAGAAGTGTCACTAACTCCAAACATGTAGTCATAAATAAAAAACTGTTTCACTGCTTAGCAGCGTGACTTCGTTAGTGTTGTCCAAAAGGAGACCTCTAGTTGCCAAAATATGAAGTCACACAATGTAACGTTGTTATCCTTATTGGGAAACAAAGTACATACTTCTGTGACTTGCAGGAACTGATTGACGTGCAGAATGTGTAAGGGTTTAGTTTCATCAAGACATGCTATATGTACTATTTGTTATCATGAACATATTGGCAACCATTGTCAGTGTAGAAAAAGATGCACTTCAGCAATCGAAATGCTACTTGTGTAGCTTTCGCTCAAGGGAGCAATTGTACCTGCTAACTTTGGGACTAGCTAATTTTTCTTCATTCCACTTGATTCATTGTACAGACCACGCATAGTCCGATAATTAAACTGAATGGCGTTTTCACAAGAAATGTAGCAACAGGTGGGTTCATTTGTATTCTTTATCTGTTATTTGGACGGAACTCGTACATCACTACACTTGGAAGAAACTTGAAGAGTGATTTTTCACTTAACAAGATTTTTCGAAAATTTTAACCACAAGTTTGTCGTTGGTAATCCATGGCAATATTCACCCTCCATAACCATCCTTCTTTCTTTATGGTTTATTATCATCTCTGGTGTTGTTCTATCTTAGTAAACTGCTACTTTCAGGTTTCCTTCAATTTTGAGGTTATTCTTTACGTGGCCAAGAGACCTCAAAATACTGTAGCTGAACTGCTTTGATATTGTAATTGTTGAATTGTTTTTATTCATTAGACAAGAGAGCGTTTTTCCTTGTGAGCACTTCATCTTCAGTAGGACCGCAGATTTATGAATTAGTGACAGCAACAGTCACGGATCGAAAAAAGTAAGTAGTCTGTAATACTAACAGTTTAAACTGGGTGGCGGTGAAAGTGACCTTTGAAGCCTCAACAGATCAAGACACTGATTTTTTACTGGTAAAAATATGGACCATGAAAAACATGACATGTTTTTGGCTGATAAGGAATACACTGATTGAATACCATAAAAGCGTTTTGCTCACAAACTTATTGGATCAATGCAGAATTAGCAGATAGAAAACCGAAGCCAATACGTTTTCTATTGCTCGTAATACATCTTGCAAGGAATTTTTTTGGTAAAAAAGTGATTTACTGTGTCTAAGTGTTTCAATTTCCCAATTCCCATGAATTCGTTGTTTGCTTTGGATTAAACTGAAATTTAATTCTAGTAACTGCTACCAGTATCCACCAAAAACTACACTTCAAATATTTTCGTTCACGTACTTTTGGTGTAAACGCGTCGCGTGACTGAATATTCCCCAATTTTCAAAACCGTGCGTGCCGCAAAAAATGTTTGAAGAATAATAAACAATCTGCTAATTCGGTTTTCTATCTGCTAATTCTGCATTGATCCAATGAGTTTTCATTTGGCACGAAAATATGCTTACATATTTGTCCATGGACATCATCTGTTCCTCAACAGTAACAGCGTCTGTTCGCTTCTCAGAACAGGTAACGCCCGCCGACAAATCTCCCTGGATATTTTCGTGTCCAAAGGAGGCTATTTAGTATCACCCAACAAGTGGACTAATGCAAATCCTGCGTTTTAATTGGCTACGCTAGTAGAGGGCTATCAGAAATAGTCCTCGAGTAGCGAAATTCGCCGGTTTTTCTTTCGTTATTCCCAAATAAATATTTCTTTAACTTGCATTTGCTAACTTTATTATTGCCTTTTCTGTCCGACTTGTTGGATGATATTAAAACAATTAGATCCTTTGCCCTCGTGGGCCACGGGTCAATAGCCCATTTGGCTTCACCTCACGGGTCTAATTGTTAAATATCATACTTACGAAACAGGAATGGGATATTGATGTATGTTATCTCAGTCTGATGATATAATACTATGACTTCTGAGAAAGACTGCGTTTGTTTTCACAGCTGGTATAAGTACATTACAGATACTGCAGAGGCCTGTAAAGGGAGAGGTAAGTGTATGTATTAATATATTATTGTTCCTTCTATAAGGCGTCAAGATTCAACCATTTTTGAGTTTCCTTCCAGAGCTTACAAATAGACTTAACCACAATTTTCTTGGCATCGATCCCAGTAAGTAGTTTTCAAACCTCAGATCATCTGAGATGTGAATGGCTAATAGCTGAAGTATGGGCTAACAGAGCCTTACATTGTTATGCATGAGATTGACATAGTGTAAAATGTTATTGACAAACTAACGAACCTCAACCTAAGACGAAATCAATAAAAAATTGAGACCATACCTTCTTGATGTCAATGATGGAAAAATGGCACATTTTGGTTGTAGTGTGAGTTAATCATTGATTGGGGGGGGATATTACTTGTTTTATTCTGTGCAAGACTGCAGCTCCAGCTTTGCTATTAATGGTATTGGAAGGCAGCATGGCTGAGTGGTTAGAGCGCCGCATTTGAAATCCGTAGATCGCAGGTTCACATCCCGTTCTGACTCCCACCAGTTGGGATTCTTAACCTAGTTATGTTTCTTTGAATATTTATTTATCATTATTTGTTTACATTGGTCCTGAAAAGCCCCGATGGGGAGTGGCCAATTACGTATACTTATACATCGGTGACTCTCAACAGGTTAATGGAATACTGCGCTGAGGCAAGCTTTCAGGTCATACTATACATGCACTGAAGAAACACATTTGTAACAGTGTCAGGTATGCTAATTACATGCACAATTTGATTGTTTCAACAGAACGAGGCCGTCGTGATGCGGTGTCAGTGATTGGCCCTTGCTCACCAGGTATGGATTTAGGTGATCTAACTGAATTACCCAATAGGATAGTAAACAGTTCTCCTAAGGAAGACGAACCAGTAAAGGAAGAAAAGCAGACTGAAGGGGACTTAAAGGCAGAGGAGGAAGATAGAGCAAAAGAAACTGATGCAGATGATGACGAGTCAGATGCAGCTGATGATGAAGAAGATCGTGCTCAGGACCAGGAGAATGATGACGATGAGGATGAAGAAACAGAGAGTGAGGCACCGACTGTACAGGAGGAAGCAGTGGTCCCTACAATAATTGAGCCAACTGTTGAACAGGAGTCTCAAGTTGAATCTGAGTCTGAACCCGAGTCTGAGCTAGAAACAGAGACTGAGGTAACAGAGAAGGAGGAGGTGAAAGAAGAGGTGGAAGTGCAGAGCGAATCACCAGCCAAGCTGGAGTCCTCTCCTCCCAGTGATTCAGAGACTGAAGTAAGTGAATTTACAGACAGACAGATTGACCTCAAATAGACCAACTTAATTTGACCATTGACTGCGGACAAACTAGTCTCCTAGTCTTGCAGCCAATGCCATCATGGCTTAACTGGTCCAATCACTTTCAACGGACCAGACTTATAATACCATCAACCGACAAACCCTGTTCACTTGACTCCGAAGATGACCTACGTAATTCACCAACAACAGTTCTTTTCAGAACTACCCTCGCCTGGGCGATCACAAAATACGAACTGCTGATAATCTTGGGTTTAAACCATATACTATGTTGAGTGTACAACTGTAGCTTTGTCATGGACATTTCTCAAAGCAACTATGAGGTATCTGACCTGCAATGTGCTGTAGTTCTTCTGCAGTGTTACCTATTTTTGAAAATAATGTACCTAGTGAGACTATAGAAATAGTTTTTTTTCATACACTTGGTATTGGTAAACAATAACTCTGAATCGATAGTTTCCAAGACTGGAAAACAGTCAGGTCGTAATCACGGTATACATGTTATTTGTCTTTGTTGCAGGTTCTGTCAGCAGAGGACAGTGAAGCCCCAAGCTCTTCACCTCTGAACAGAGCAGCTCTGGCTGAGCTTACCAATGAGGAGAGTGTGGACGAGAGATGTCCTTCACTGGAGCATAACCGAAACAGCATGACATCTGAATCATCGTCCAGCTCATCTAATGACACATTGAAGATGAGAGGAAGCTATGTACACATGTCCGCTGATGAACAAGATGACGCTTTGAGTAGTCATTCATCTCGCTCGTCAGTCATGCTACTTGGTATGTACACAGTCAATTTTGTCTTTAATGGTTCCTTCATGTGTAATTGCATAGGAATCGGACAGGAATCGTCTAAGCCCTATCACATAGTATGTCGAATTATTCTTGCAGTTTGATTGGTTCTTACTTATGATCTATTGGATGAGAGACGCGTAGATGACGTCATTAACAATGTTTTCAAGTTGTTGCTTTAATATACAAAACAAGTAGATTTTAAGTTGCCACGCGTCCGTTCATTAATAGATCACAAAAGAAGTCAAGAATGCTGCTAGAACATTAGTGACACTCGTCTATCGCCCTGTGTACCAATTGTTTGTTCTTACTTCATTTTGACGTCATCAATGATCTATTGCTGAGCAGACGCACGGCAACATAGAATCTAAACAATACTTATTAGAAAAATAAAGAACTGAGATCTACTTGTTAACTGCAAATCAATGAAACGCACCTGCTGAGAGTTAACCAACACGTTTACTGACTTCATAGTTATCAGTATGCGTTAAGAACATTTGTTTCTACTCATGTATGACTTCTTTTTTTGTTGTAGAGTTATTGAGATCAAAGGATAACGACCTTCGCAAGATTCTTGATGAAAAATCAAAACTGGTTGCTGAACTAAGGGTAAAAAAATCCAGTTGCATGTATTTTATTGAGCTGCTTGTTTTAGTCAACTTAACAGCACCTTTCTTAAGCGCGTGCTAGTGGTAACTGCCTGCATGCTAAACAAAGCCATACTACAAGTGATTGTATTCTTTACCATCTATGGGTATATTACGAACTCATAATGTGACCAGCTCCCAGATGGCATGATAGCTCAGTTGGCAGAGCACCAGTATCGCAAAGGTCATGGGTTCGAATCCCGTTCAAGCCGTTTGGGCTTTCCTGCCATTTTTTTTAGCGTATATATGTAAACTTATATTGTATTATATCAAGGTGGCGAACAATAGCCCATTTCACGGTTAATTTTTCTCATTTGCATTACAATGTAATCCAACGTGGATGCGAGGCAATTTCGGGCTAAAACTGCAAAATAGCCCGAAATTGCCTCACATACATGCTAGAATTTATTGTAATGCAAATGAGAAAAGGTAACCGTGAAAAGGGCTATTAAAAAAAAAAAGCCTGAATTTTTTTTCAGGCTTTAATTTCACGGCTTCGTAAGTTGTGTGTACAACTGCGATGTTCAATCATATTTTCAGAAGCCATGCTGATGACTGATAGGTCACTGTGTATAACTGTGTATCGCCCAGTTTGCTCAATTAATTATGTACCTTGTGTTTTTAGGGATCAAACATGACAGTAGGAGCTTCCACTAGTGAGGTACGTTTTTGCGAAGGCACTTTTCAAGTAACGCGAACTGATATTAAGAGAGGCTCAGACGTAGATTTTTCTGTTATGTTTAACCAACTGTTCTAACTCAGTGACATGCTATTTTGTGCAAGTTACACCTGCTTTCAGTGTTACGTGCAAAAGCGACATCTTAAGACATGCCATCACTAGCTATCTCTCAACATGCATTGTAAACGGCTGAAAGACCATTTTATTGTGAAACTGGAATTTTTTGGTTATTAGTGGAAGAAATGATAAATAAGTGATAATTGCTGATCTCAAATGAATAAGAAGATTGTGGACTTCGCGTGTTTCCTGATTTACGGGATAATTGAAACGATTTTAGTGTAGTCGATCGACTCTCAATAGTGTCTTCTGGTTGAATTGGGCCGCTGCTACTGCGCAGTTGATATTCCATAGATGTAAACATTTTCGTTTTATCTCTCGCAGAGTTACTCCCTGATACTGCTAGTCTTTAGTTTGATTTGAAATAAATCAATTTTTCATGATTGAAAAATTAATCGAGTTCGACCGTGAAGAAGTCAGTTTTTCTCACATTTTTGACGTAGGCCAGGTTACATAGCACTGAATGCAGTTGTGAATCGATGTGTCTGCTTATGGTCTTGATTAATAATGCATGATGTACCACGGTAAAAACTTATCGTTTGATTGTTTATCATTATATATTCTCCGTTAATGTTTTGTTGTCTTCTTTACTTTCAGAGTCGTGTCGACGGTGATTCAGTAGAGGCTAGGTATGAGTGTCTTGTGTCTACTACGCAAGCTTAGCAAACAAACAGTTGTAATGATTACTTTCTGGTTTAATTTCATTGTTTTTATTCCTAGGTTTTGTAATATTTTTTAATATAAATGCTTCTTTCCTTTGTAGGGACTTAATTTTAGCGGCAATTCTTCAAGGTAAGTATCCCAGGATTTATGAAGGTTTCAGTTGCTTGGTATTTTTGCACGGTTTATGCTTTTATTATTTAATAAATTCACAGTCACTTATCGATTAGTTCTTTTGTTGGATGTTTCTGTGCTTTGCAACATGATCTCAGACTGTGAAATTTGGGATACGTGAAGGTTTATTGCAATTCAATTATTCACGGGAATTTTTTTCATTCATGGTTTCTGAGGGACAACTAAAATTCTGTTCGTAGTTTGTTTGAATCAGGGCTTCTAAAAACTGTATTTACGTTTACTCAGTGACTGATGCAAATTCAGCTGTGAATCATTCTCAGACTTATGTGTGTTTTTGTTGTTTTAGCGAATCGTTTAACAGTCGCTGTGAGTGATGTATTGAACCCGAATATAGACGACATGTCTCGTGGAGTGGGGCCGCTGGGATATGGTACTTCTCAAGGTGACTTGTCCCCTCAGGTCAGTCTACATCTGCGTGTTATTTTGTCAAACTGCTATTCCGGTTTCTGGCAAGAGAAATGGCCACAGAAATGTCTTGAACTGCTAAATACTTCAATTAGACAGGCTTATCCTCTTCAATGAACTTTCTAGCTAATAGTCTCGGTGCGTGCGAAAGTAAGCTAATGAACCATTAATGGTAAAATCTGGAGTGTTAGCATCCGCGTCACACAAAACGCCTTCAATGCATTGGGCTCAAATTTCTTGGGACACTTAATCGTGGCATCCATCCACTTTCATTACCAGCCTAATAATAAATATGTGTGTAGGTTAACAGAAAGTAAAGCACTGAAGGACGTATATAAATGCATTACCTTGCCAGAAAATGTTGCTTCAATGCTCTACTGAGCTCAAAAGCCTCTAGAAGCACTGGTTGGTAGCGATACTAACAGATTGTTTTTGATCTGTTACAGCAACAACTCGTTTCGTCAACGTCTGTTCTGAATGAACAGCTTACCACGTTACTTGTAAGTAAATTTGGTAAATACAGTATAAATGAGCGCAATTCTTGTGTTTTTTTATTGATTACACGACCAATACGAAAGAGATGCTCAACCTCGCCCTTCTGTTTCAGGGAGTAATCACCGAGCGAGATATGGCGAGAGAAAGGTAAATGTCAACCTTTAAATTTGTTCACAGTTGTCAGACGTCATATACCTGATCTGGGTCTAGTGATGGAACGGTAGTTAATCCTGTCGTTTATTTATAGAAGAGAAGCAGACCACTCTGTCTGTTAACTTAAATCTACACACGTTAATGGTGGAGTTATGTAAGCTTATTTTGGCGAATTTAACCTATGTCAAAGCTTGCCCTCCCTTAGCTCCAGAACATGAACATTTCTAGGCAAATTTAGGTTAGTTTGAAACAGATTGCATTTTCCTCCTTGTTTATTGTTTCAGTGGCTGTTATACCTAAACGCGTGGCTTTTACGAAGTAGACAGTATTCTCGGTTTTTTCTATCGAGTGAAAGTTCAGGAAAATTACCCGCTTCTGACTTTGATCATATATCGTTTTCAATGTCACGCA
>JAHPZR010012051.1:37500-47500 GCA_019787425.1 Platygyra sinensis
TTATAGCATTATTAAGGATTACAGTGATGGTATGCCAAGAGAGGATGAAGCGTGAGCAGGTTAATTTCCCTATTATAGTCCTAAATCTGAAGGTTATCCCTCTGAAGTTATTTTTAGACATGGTACCCAGTTGTCCCGTGAATAAAGTTGCCTCGTGTGTAAATTCGCTTGTCTACGTGAGTGAATTGAGCCGGAATGGCTATGCTAGACCTGCTGAGGGATTTCCTTGGGAATTATGTCTATATAGATTACCCTGTATCCTGTCTGGCGTGTCATTGTTGTTAGACACCTTCAGTCATGTATCAGTGGGATTCGAGGAGGATGTATAGTATGCTGTGACTTGAAGCACTGTGAACTTCGTCTTTTACTCAGTGATGTTTTTGTTTGCTTATGTACACAGGAGTCGGGTGGGCGCTCGTCTTCGTTTTCTGGGTATCGATCCAGAAGCTTGGTAAGTGTTTGAGTATTTGTTTCTCCAATTGTGCGCTCTTGTTGGTTAATGGATGATGCATTTGTCTGCTGTGTTCAGATCAACCAGTTCGACTTCTACATTGTTGCATGTTTGTTACTGTGAACTTAACACCCTTTTGTTGTTGTTGTTACATTTATCTTGTTTATGTTTTCGTTGTGTATTAAGTGGTGGCTGAATGCTGAGCTGTAAGACGCTGTGTTTGTTTATGAGTTATGATCATTATTATGATTGACTGCTTTTAGTTTTACTTTTGTTGTTTAATTATGTGCGCATGGTAATGAAGATTTCCATGACCGCTAAAAGGTGTATCTACCTTGGCATGTAGAGGAACATTTAAATCGGTGTCGCAGAGCGTTAAAGTTAGAGCTATCATTATACTTAAGGTGTTTGTTTTTTTCTTGTTTAAGATATTACAAAGTTGTTTAGGTTTTCATTTAAACAAGTTAAGAATTGCTTTTTGATAAAAATTCATTGTAATTTACAAGCTTCGTCAGGTTTAAAGTGACGTCACACTCTCCGAAGCTTATTGTGACCAATACACGTTCACTTCCAGGCTGTGTAATAGATCGTGTTCATGATTAGGTCAGATGCTCAAAATGTACTCCACGCTTCTTTGTCGGTTATTGCTTCATTGCTCAAGTTGACAGCTTTACTCTAGTTTCATGTGGGAAAAATTATTTGTCTTTGCTACAGCAACAATAACGATGCCTTCTTTTACTCCTCCGTTTGCGAAGAAAATTACAAAACTACAATAACTTAGGGAATAGATGTATTTAAAGTCGAGCCAGGGGGATAAATGGACCTTTCGGTTTTCGAGTTATTGCCCTGTCTTTTACGTGCAAAACAAAATAACTTTTGGAATTCGTTGATGAAACATCACAAGTTTGAACTTCTGTCACTGCGAAACGAAGCCGGACCTGGGGGTACAACAGAAATATGTTAGGGCTTTTTGTGACCAATTTCACATGTCAGTCGCACGAAAAAAAAAAGGAGCAGTATGGGGCCAAGTGCCCCATACTGCGAGAAATTCTGCGATGTTGGTTTCGGTACCATGAGACAACTAGGACTTTTTCTACAACTTCCTGTAAGGGATGCAAGGCCATCTAGCTCCCGCCTTCAGCGTGAAGCAGGACATTCCAGTCAGCGTTCGAGTATTGGATCAAGTCTCTTGTGAAATTTGAAGTCGTGTTATATGTAGATTTTCGGCGATGTGACGTCACTACTTGACCAAGATGACCTCTTTAGCATTGAAATAAACTCAACCTGACATGAGCAACGTTAAACGTGTGTGACGTTATTTATAGCTTTAAACACACACATAAACTAACGCACAAATGCGTGAGTTGTTTTTCATTGGTAGTCCTAAGACGTAGACAAGTATGTGTTGAATAACTCCCTCCATCCCCACATTCTAACCAGTAACTGAAGCTTATTTAATTTTACTTAAGATGCTAACAAATCCAGAACTCGCTATTGGCACCGAATGCTACGACGTATAGCACGTGGTAAGTCATTCGGTTTTCTTGTGCATCTCACAAACAGCTAGAGTTAAAATCATACGACTCCCTACGTATAGAAATTCAAATCATCATCTCGACTCAAGCGTGTAGCGTTTGTGTCGTCTTCCTGTGTGGTCGGAGAGACAGGCGCGACTACACGACTGTTTTACGGCTAGTGCTGGCGATGAGGGAATATCGTATGGACAGCCAATGTTGAACAGGGTGCACGGCAAATTCATTGAGTTAAACGTTTGCCATCGACCTCACCAGCTTTGTTACTCTAACCGGCAAGACGTCGGTCATGTTGTCGCACCTGTTTGAAATTTCACCACAGTTTCATTCACAGCCGTTTGTTGGATTGTTACGGAGCGTTTCTCACTATGACTTAGTGGCTGAATGTGAGAACAGTTGTGTGACGATTTGAAAACGTCTGAGAAAGAAGCTAACAGGCGTAGGGAGTTCTAAATGTACTTGTTAAATAACGAATTTGTGCATGACACTAGTCGCTTGTTGCACTGCAAATAAATTAAATAAGCTATTTTAAACTTAAAATGCACTGTGAAGGTAAATAAATTGCACTTAGACACTCAGCACTTAAAAGTGAACATGTTTACCCTTCCTTGTGTGTGTTGCACATTTCGTCTTATTATTTTGTATTTAAAAAAGAGAAAGAAAAGGTAAACAGTTGTAGCTAATTGTAGTCAATGATTCAAGAGCTGATGCTGGGAATAAGCACTTTGTTGTGGTCCATTGTGACTCGGCAGTCATTGTTGTGCCGTCTTTCCTAGTGTTGTCGTCTTCACTCTAGCCTCGGATGATCTAAAGCCGGCACATGCTTTCATTTGATTGAAAGTGTGGCATGGCTGGCTTGACTGCAAATTCGTGGAAAGTAACACGTCATTATAGCGTGGTTATACTTCAAACTGAAGTTCAAAATATAGAAATGATGTCTTGGCTTGAAAACCGTGTCCTGCTATCCACTGATCTAGCTAGAATCTTCCTTTACTTTAGCCAGCAGCTATATTACTGCAGTGAGCAGAATCTATTTCTTCACCTAAGTTGAACAACTGAACAGACACAACGTGCAAGAATTCATTAACGATCACGAGTGATGTGTTTGATGTTGGACAATTTTCTTTAGTTAGCACCATAAATAAAGCGGTAAGGATATTGTACATGGTTTCGTGGAAGCAAGTCTGACTGTGTATTGATACCATACCGTTATTTCCAGGCCTCCAGTGGGTACCGTTCCTCCACGGCTTCCTCGCGACACACGTGGCGTTCACGTGATGAATCTACAACGCAATTTCGCCGAGGCGGCCGTTCCAATAACAGGGCCTACTGGAGCGACGACGGTGCGGAATACGAGTCACAATCGCAAATATAGTTCAGGATCACTCGCCTCTGCTGCTTTAGCTGAAGTACAACAAGCGGGAATCACGCACAGATCGTCATGTGAGACGCCATAATGATACAGCTGTTAGACTTATGATCTCAACAAGCGCCGTTTTTCATTGTGGGGGACACATTGATGGACTGCGCCTTCGAACACCGCGGAGACATGCAGCGGTATATGTTCTTCAGCGTCCGAGCAATTTAACGTCGCATTTTCAATTGTCACAGTAAGCACAAAAGTGTTAAGTCTTCAAGTTTATACTAACTAGTTTAAGAAACGTCGATTTTAAGTGAATTAACATTTCTTTTAAGCCATGATTTTAAGTTGTAGCAAGTAGGCTTTTTAGTGTAGTTTTATTTAAAGTCTTTATTTGTGATTAATTGTATCGCACATGCAGGTCATGAAAACAACAGCTGATCAAATGATGCTCTTTAGTTCTATATTAGTTCTGTGAGAAATATATGACCACTAGGTTAGAAAATTATAACATGTTGACATCAGTACAGAGAAACTATGATGGCATACGTTATCAAACGCAACTCATTTGTTGTTGCGTACAGATTGTGAAATTCGTTCATCTTGGGTCGAGAATGAACTGTTTGAGCCGCTTCATGTGTGCTTCAATTGGCTCAAGTTTCCTAAAGCTAATGCAAGTGTTGTATTTGTTTTACGAAGAACCTTCTTTGTTACGTCGTACATAAAGTAATAGTATTTGTCTGAATATGTTGAGAATTTGACATGTGCACGAGGGTTGATTATCAGCAAATTGTCAACAGTCAAATGAATACATTAAACTAGCTTTAGTCTGAATTCCTGCCAAGCTGCTGCTGGTAGATTTTACGTTCAAATTAAACTATACTGCTGTGTGGTCTCTTGTTACTATTTCCAGGCGAATACTTGACTGTTACTCGATAATCTCGCTAAAGTTGTCCTTGCAAGTAATTCCAGTGTTTTACTGTTTATACAGGCTGCTTACCCGGCGTTTACTCAAAATTCTTCAGGAATTATAGAACTGGGCTAGAGGAGTAGCGCCTGGAACGTAGGTTATTGTTGTTTTGCACGGGTTAACCGAATGATTTTAGTCCTCTTTTTAATGTACAGATGTAGTATTTTAGATCGAGCCATCGTAGATAGGACATTCTATCCTTTTAAAATGGAGATTGTATATACGGTATTATTGTCCCAGGTTCTCAATGAGGATATTCTCTATCATTAAATGCAAATGAGCCGGGGAGTTTAGCTAATTAAATATACAATAAAAGCAAGAGCTTTTTTTGTTGTCTGACTTCCTCGTTTGTCTAGTTTCCTTTATTGTTGTGATATTTAATAATTATTTCATTAGCGCGCGTTGTATATGAGATGGTAAATAGTCAACGAGGCCCGTAGGGCCGATTTGGCTATAACGGCAATCTCATATCCGACAAGCGCAAATGGAATAATTGTTTTATTTAATTGGGTACACTTGTAATGTCAAAAGAAGAACTGAATGTTTTTCATCAATGAAATCCATCCGAGAGCCGCCATTGATCGTTTCCTTCGCTCGCTGCCGCTCAACAAACCATTTTCCGTTATCTCTCACCCCACTAAAGCATTAGGGCATTTGTATAAGACCTCAGAAAAACGGGCAACATTGCCGGCGTACTAGAGCCAAGAAACGGTAAGAAACCAACTTCCAATGAAGAGATGAAGAAACTGTTCGAAAGCGGTGAGCTCGGAGGGGCAGAGAGCAAAAATCCCGACGCCAGTAATTCTGTCTGCGAAACTTGAAATCCATGAAGTTGAATACAGATTTTGAGCCGAATCGGAGTCGACTCGAGTCTCTACCAGCTAGGAAGAACCACCAGGGTGGCCTCGGAGATTCTGAAGATGAATCCGACGCTGAGATATTTTCTGTCCTTGACTCTGAAACTAGCCAACAGCAAACTTAAGGAAACGCTGACGGAGTTTTTGTCGAAAATAATTTTGGCCGTGACAACGCCTGTCACATGGCGATCAAAGTTTTCCGCAGTATTTTCACACGCAAATTATAACTCTTCTCGATGACTCAAACTTGAACGCGTTTCAGACTTTCTGACCAAGGTTGAATATCCTTCGTTTGGTAGACTTAACTTAAATTATAAATGATTGTAATTTTCGTTCAGCAGACTTTTAAATTTTTCATTCAACTAATTAAGCGATACACGGTTCAACATCGTTCAAGTTTTGTTGATCAACAAATGTTGAACACTGTTGCGACTTGTTGAAACGTTGTACTTGCTGAATACTCATTCAGCTTTTGTTGATCAACAAACATTTTGGCGCGAAGCTGAAATGGCGGACGAGGAAAGGTTGCTGTCGCTTTGTGCTTCGAGCGTTGTCGCCGTTATTATGAAGCGTCGACAAAAACAGACGAAGAAAAAACGCACAATTTGGACCATCTTACACCCTGTTGGCAGAACTCAAAAACTTGGACATTTCAAGCTACAGTGATTTCCTGCGTATGGATGTCGCGTCCTTCGAGGACCTTCTCCAGTTGTGAAAGTGAGTGAAGCCTTGGAGCCAAGGCTGGCTCATAGCTGCCGGAGCTTATCCCGGTATCTGTAGCATGAAGCGGCTGGAAGTATTTCTACTTCCCCTGGACGGGATGCTAGTCCATCGCAGGTCACTCTCTCGCAATTTTGTCAAGTTTCCCCAACAATTCGCCGGTACCCAGTATACACCTGGGTGGAGAAAGGCACTGTGAGCCCAAGAACACAACACTATAGGCGCATTTACACGACATTCATTTTGGGTACGGCATTCCTAAATTTGGGCACGCGGGCCAGTAATATAGGGCACGGCCCGCTTGATTTTTGTCGTGTAAAAGCAAATTTTTCGGCCCGCGTGCCGAAAAATTTAGGCGGGCCGAGACCACCTCAGGAGGTAGTCTCGGCCCGCCTAAAAAGAGGTCCGCGTGCCGAAACTAGAGGTATTCTCGTCCTCAGAGTCTTCGCGCTCCTGGCTGACCACAAAAGCGAAGGCTCTGGGATCGAAAATGAGTTTTGGGGCGCCAAAATCTTGTTTTCGCGGGAAGAAAGATGGACTCGAAGAATCTGAAGAATAGTGGCATAATTCGCATCTGGAGGTATACAGCATGCTACAGGAAAGTAACACATTCTACTTCAGTGATTCAGTTCGACAACGTGCACGTTTTCAGTTGAAAGATTGTGAGGTTTGTCGGTTGGCGATCGATGCCAGAGACAAATTTGAATCGCAGATTTTCCTTCGTTCTATTCTTCCACTGTATTCTAGCCTATAACTATAAGCATGGAACATTCTTTTATAAGTGATGTTGTACTTTACTTTTAAACTCATCAGGATAAGTTGTCTTTTTGCGTTTCAGAAAACTTTTGACAAACGATTTCCGAAGTTCGTTTGAAATTCCCGAAGTTCGCTTCGAACCATAAGTCACCCAAGCGTAACATAAGGGTTTGTATGAATTGTGGCTGAAATATAAGAGTTTGTATGGAAATTATGAGATGACATTAAAGTGGTTCAATATCTCATCTTGGAGAGTTTAAATGCCGAGATTTAAGCGAGTTTTGATATATTTGCCCTACGGTGTCATAATAAATTATTATACAGCCCAGAATATAGCTTGCAACAGGTCGTTTTGTCGCCGCTTAAATGTCCCTCGATTTTGACAGACGTTTTCGCTTTTTCAAAGCAACGAGCCATACAATTGCTTTTTGCACTCGAGAATTTGTCATGTTTTGTGTTTTTTTTTTAACATCCGCAAAAGCTCACCGGAAACGCGCTTTAAATCAAATGTGAACCGCTGTCATATAAGCGCAGGGACGCACAAATTTAAGAGTGCCGTTCTTGTTTCAGGAGTGCCGTTCCAGAAATCGACATTGAGAAAACTCGAACATATTTTGCCGTGTAAATGAAGCGGACCGTGCCCAAAGCTATTGGCCCGGGTGCCAAAAGTTTGGAGTGCCGTGCTCAAAATGGTTGTCGTGTAAATGCGCCTTATGTCTCCGGCCAGGGCTCGAACCCGGAACCGCCCGCTCCGGAGTCGAGCGTACTAACCATGAGGCCACCGCGCCTCCAACAGTTGGTGGCCCCAATTATCACGCACCAGGAGACAAACATGAGAAGTACAATACCACCTGGAGAAAGACTCGCCTTCACATTTCGGTATCTTGCCACTGGTATAGTTGTTTTAATAAAGTATCTTCATTTATGAACCCCTGTGCTCCTTCGATCTTAATACACGGAAAGTCTCGTACAGATTTATCAGTTGACTGGTGTTATCAAAACTCCAGTCGAACTCTACTGTTTCCAACTCTTCGGCTGCCATGTTGATATATTATTTCCACCAAACCACGTGACACCAAACTCGAAAACGATTGGTTGAAGCCGTTCAACAAGCGGCAACTTGTTGAACGGAATAGAGCTGTCCTATTGTCGTTCAACAACGTTCAACAACTTACAACACGTTGAACGGCATATTTCATTCAACATCACATGATACACTGTTCAACATTTGTTGAACAACATTTGCAACATTTTTTTTTCATTAATATACAACTTACATTGTTTTACTTACACTACTTACAATGTAAAAGAATACAACAAAACAGAACTCACATTATTTGCGAAAGAAAAGAAAAAATACATAGAAAATATTAACAGTTACAAAAGACAAAAAGGCTGAAAAGTGAGTGGGGTAGATAAAGGTAAAAGCTTGGGAAAAAAAACCAGAGGTACAGCATTTAGCAAGCTTGATTTTCAGAGGCTTAAGATCAGGATAAGGAGAGCAAAAGTATGGCCTGCGAGCAGGCTTACCTTTGGAGCCTGCCCGCAAACTATATAGCAATTATAGTGTTTGAAGTATTTTGTGCCACTTCTGCTGAAATTTATTCTGGGAAACCGTGACAGTAGATATTTGTTTTTCAATCTCTAAGTTGTATTTCAGCTGTTGCGCATATTCCCTGATAGATGGAGAGATGTTCTTAAATTTACAGCAATAAATTTAATACCTTGCGAGGAGCAAACAGTGGCTTACTAAATTATCGTCTTTCTCTCCTTTAAAACCTAAACATTCATATATATCCAAAACGTTCGTGGCTGGTATCAAAAGAATTGAGATGAAAAAACATTGACTGCCTTTCCCTTGTTTTGCCAATTGCTAAGAATACCTTCAGCTTTGTGAACCTTGTCTTCATAGTTCATTTTCATTCCTTCATTTTGGTCCGTGCAAAACCAAACACCTAACGCCTTAACTTTACCATCCGCCCATTTGAAGTCTTTTTCTGGGCAAATAATTTGATTTGAACCTTTCTTTGATCCTATCCAGAGAGCTTCAGTTTTTTCACAGTTAACTCGCAGGCCAGACAGTTCACCGAAACTGTCTAGCAAAGCAAAAGACCTCTCAAGCGATGCTTGTGAGCCATCTAATATCATCGTAGTGTCGTCCGCGTACTGACTTAATTTACACTCGACGTTTCCCACGGACTGAGTCCTTTTATCTCGTTATCTCCACGAATAGCCGTTGCTAACACCTCGGCACAGAGAATAAATAGGTAAGGCGAGAGCGGGCAGCCCTGCCTTACTCCTCTACAGTAGAGGAGTAAGGCAGGGCTGCCCGCTTAAACGAAAGAAACCCCCAGCCCATCCATTATTTATTATGCAGCTTTGGATATCAGAATAAAATAAATTACTCCAATTAATTAAAGAAAAACCAAAGCCAAAATGCTCTAGCGCTTTCCGCACGAAGGTCCATTCAATAGTATCGAATGCTTTTTCGAAATCGATGAAAAGAAGTAATCCAGGAATATATCTTTCAAATGAGTATAGGAGATAACATTGTTGATCAAACAAATATTTTCGGCAATAGAACGGCCTTTCATAAAACCGGTCTGATCGTGATCTATAAGATCCGGCAACACAGACTTTAGACGAGAAGCGATCGCTTTTGATGCAATTTTGTAATCACAGTTAAGTAAGGTTATGGGCCTCCAATTCTTCAATTCGTTTAATGCTTTGTCCTTTTTCGGGATCAAAGAAATGATACCCCTCCTCTGAGTTATAGCTAGATTTCCTTTTTGATAGCTTTTATTAAGAGCACTTATAAGAAAAGTAGATACATCTTTCCAGAAAACTTTATAGAATTCAGCAGGGAGACCGTCTGTACCAGGTGATTTACCGGATTCCATTGACTTGACAGCTTCGAAACATTCTCTTTCAGATAAGGGGCCCTCGCATTTTTCCTTATCAATTTCGTTGAGTTTGTGTGGGTGTTCATAACCAAAATTTTTTTTTCCAAATCTTCTGTTATTTTGGTACTCTTGGTTGCGTAGAGATCACTATAAAAAGAATTACACTCTCTTAAAATATCTGAGTCATTTGTAAGATTTGCTCCATCTTTAGCCTTGATCTGCATTATTGTCTTTTTTTTGCAGTGGCGATTTTCAAGGTTCAGGAAATATTTGTTATTTTTCTCACCTTCATTATACCACCTCGCTTTGGATCTAATTATGGCTCCTTTTGTTTTGTATTCAATAATGTTTTCTAATTCCCTTTTCTTCACCCTCAATTGTTCAGCAAGAGCTTCTTTGTCGTTGTTTATACAGCTCTCAAGTTGCCTTTCAAGAGCGGAAATATCATTTT
>JAHPZR010012051.1:52500-68336 GCA_019787425.1 Platygyra sinensis
TCTTGACTCCGGCACTATGCATATATTGATTAGATAATTTTGTGCTTATATCATCGGCTTTTCCATCGCCGAAATTTTTCTAATGACTACTTCTCATCATAATTACATATTGCAATTTATTTTTAAGTAATTTTAGAATCACGAAAATGCCGATGGAGCCCGTCGTGGCTCCGACGGAAAATGCGTCCAAGAGCCTAGTTACGTAACTACCATTATCCATTCGGTGTAGATTTCCATAGATGCCTGTCAATTTGAGCTTTGACGTGTTGAATTTATACCATATTTTCAGAGCGAATTAAAGGGAACGGCTAAACTACCTGTATCTCTTCGATTCCTTTTTACAGGGAGACATGGTTATTTAAGTGCAAATTTACTGAATGAAGGATAAAGATACCTTTTAAGGTATTGGCTCAATTACACCCAAGACAACGCACCCGACTGTTCCACAGGGCAAGACCTTGAGTAAATATCCGACAATTCACAGAATTTCTGAAATATTGAAAAACTAAAACCACTAGGTAAAAGAATTTACTGTTCAAATTTGAGGCAAATTGCCTCTCTAGCTAAGCAAGGCCGCATACAATTGAGTGATTTGTGTGATTTGAATGAATTTGAGTTGGCCGTTGACTGTTCTTTATATAAAGAACAGTCAACGGCGAACACAAACTCATTCAAAATAGCTCAAAAAACCGCTTTTGAGGCAAAAGGACGACTATAAACCACAGGTAAGGTAATTCAACGTTTATTTATCATTGATTTACATACACAGTTAACGATATATGGCTATAGGTGAGGCAAACGGTAAATCTAGTACATATACTATAAAATAACAATCGGCTACCCAGATAGATTGTGTGGGCCGCCTGTGATTTTTACTGTTACTCATAAAATTCTAAAAATAAAAAATCGCTCTCAAATTATTGGTCGTCTAGCTTATTAAATTTCTGCCATATATTTTCTGCAGCTTTTTACCGTGTTTGATCATCCCAAGCAAATGAGATGGCGTCTGAAACCGTGGAAAGGTCTAAATTATACGCTTCCTGTGTCAGAGGGGATGTCTAGGTTGAAACTGCTGGAGGAGCGATGTAACTAAAATCTAACGCTCCCTGATATCGCTAAGAACTGCTGGAAAGTTTTTTGTTCGTTCAAAGCAGTTTCTAAGGAATGAGCGGCTTCAAGTGAAGAAGGTTTAGAGAATTCAGTCACAGGAAGTCCCCAAGAAGAATGGCATCGACTCTTTTTTGGCCTAACGATTCACAAAAGAAAATAACCAAGTGAATTTTATTAATGGAAATGACTTCGCCGGAACTGGGTAAAGGGAGTTTTCATGTTCCAAGCAGTGATTTAAAACCGAATGAAGGGAAAAGAATATAAACTTCCCTTATACCTGCAGGAAGCCTTTGCCAGTCCAGCGAAAACACGTGCGTCATATCATTTGCACTGAAAGGGGTTTCATCTGTGCCCTTACGACCAAAAACAAAGAAATAAATAAACTAGTTAATTAAACTGTTCATTAATTTAGCACTGAGAATTGCGCTAATTGAGGACATATTAGACAAATACTGCACCTGTTCCTACACGTAGGAAGCAAACCAGACGGTAATTTGCATTTTTGTGCTTTCGGTTAACTAATCAAAAAGCAAACCAAACGGTTCCAATGCAGCAGGCGAGCTGATCATTGTACTAGATTTCTCTTAGTGAGGACACAATAATATTTCTAAGAAGAAAGAATCTTTATTTTTTAGAGCATCTTTCTGAAAACCACCACTCGGTGATCGGAGGCCTCTTCTTAAAATATCAGGTTATTATTATTATTTATTATTATTAAGAAGATCAAAGAGGTGCAATCGTTTGTATGGAAAAACAAACATGTGACACCTACCAAAGTGATTCAAAAATCCTTGCAAATGCAGCTTGGATAGATCTGTTAGTGTGTTATCTCATATTGAGTCAGGTAACATCATGGAATGGCTTTCGGGAACTGTTAAGATTTAAAGTAAATAAAGAAGTCCTTGTTCTTAATCCGAGCCGCAAATGATAGGTCATTTGCATAGTGCAGCGCGTTCACTTTCAAGTCCGAGTCGGTGTTTTCAGATTGTGAACAAATCGAGAAAAAGATTTGTTTCGTTGTCTTTTGTGGTGAGATACTACAACAAATTTCACCAACGTTCACCAAATGGCTACTAACATCATGTGCGTTTCTTTCACATAGTGAAACTTAACACTGCGAAAAAAAAAATAGACAGGGAGTTTTGATTCAATCGAAATCTTTATTTGAGTTGATTAAAAGCGTCATCGGAACTTTTCTGATTATTTCTGCTGTATTCACATATTTTCAGCTAAGCTTTTAATATGTTCTCAAACATGAGTCAACCTTAATCATATTCAGAAACTAGAGATATTATATGAGTTCGATGTACGTTTTCACACCAAAGTACGAAGTCCAGTTTGTCATGTTTTACTAGCTGTGCAAAACACGCATCGGCGGGCGCTCTCATTCATCGACAACAGAAAATTTATTGGATTTTTACACAAACAAAACTAAGCAGCATCTACGGACATAAACCTATTGTCACTTATTGGGCCTTAACGCTGCCGTATCCAAACATATCCAACTAGTTTTTTTTTCTGTGTTATGAAAAAGTTGAGTGGAGTAAGTGAAGTTCTTGCAAAAGGAGCAGCGGAACTCAACTTGATCAGCGATATAAAGCGGGACATACCTAAATTCGGCACTGTCTTGACTCAAACTGGAGCAACTTACGGCGAAAATACTTAAGCAAAATTCCAACAGCCATAAAGGCGTTGAGTTGTGGACCAAAGTCTGCCAAGAAAAGCGTAAACGATTTCGGACGCCATTTCCGCTGCGCGACATCCGCGAAAATCCTCGCAGCAATGTACGCGCGTGTGCCGCAGGCGATGGCGCAATTTGTTCTAAAAATAGAAAAATTGTCCCATATCATGGCGCCAACCCCAATACTAGAAATGGCGCGCGCTTACGGTCTCCGTCCCTGATTATGGCTCCTGGTGGCATTTAAAACGGTCGTAAAACTGATTGCGGAGAGCAGAATTATGTTGCTCGTGGGAGAGAAATTTCAATATTCGAACAGACAATTTTTCCCAAAAATATTGAAACACGGGAAAGAAAATGGTCTATCAAAAGACTGGGTGTCACCCGGAACGTCCAAGATTGCTTAATTCTTGAAAAGTTATAGCATAGTAATATTAAGGGAGCAAATTTCTAAAGAAATTGTGGTGCTGCGTCGGTAGCTGGGAGTTTTACAAGATAATTTTGTTTCATCAACTAGGTTGATAATGTGAATTGGCCACCGTAAAGAGTTTCGAAAGCTGACGTTTCGAGCGTTAGCCCTTCGTCGGGGCGAATCCAACGAAGGGCTAATGCTCGAAACGTCAGCTTTCGAATCTCTATACGTGGCCAATTCACATTATCAACCCAGTTGATAACACTAAATTATCGCATACTAATATTGTTCATTGTAACTTGATGACGTGGCGTGTGGATAGCGTGTCCATATCTGAGAAATTTAAAAATGGAAACAATGGTGGAAGATGCGCGCTGCAATACTATGGAACATTTTCATCCGAGATCAGAATCCTGTTTTCCGATGCAAATTAATATAATTCTTATGCCATTTCCATTTTTCAATTCTGTCAATACATGATATCATTTAATCAAATTTTACAATTGTTTAAGTCAAAATTGTTTGTTATCTAAGCCCTTTGAACTTAACAGAGAATGAACTGACCTTATATTAATGTTTCACTTTTTTTCGCTATTCACAAAGCATCATATCGTTTTTATTCATAACCTAGAAAATTCGCCTTCTTCTTGCATTACTCGCAGAACCAGAGAATCACAAAGTAACAATGGTAACTGAACTGTATTTCCCACATTTCAAACAACGGTTTTTATATATTTTTTGTTCTGTTCAAATCAGTATGTTGTCTTTTCAGGTGGATGTGCAGGGCAGCGCTCAAGTTAATCCTCGGATCAAGCGAGCATTATATGGACAACAGTCGTCCAAGCTTTTAGTGAAACATTTGGCTCTAGAGTTAGCAGAGAAACAAGTAAGTCCTGCGAAAATTATTTTTCTTTGATAAAGCAAAGAAATAAAATCCTCTATTCAATACACGGCGTTTTTATTGGTTATAAAGTTTATCGCACGATGTGGTCACTTGTGAAGTAGGTCGCCACGTTTTGACTGAATAAAGAAGGATGCTCCACTGTGACTGGTTAGTTTTCAAACGCTGTGATTAGTACATTGTTTCGCGGAGTCTTCCCCTCGACGGAACATGGTGTCCATGATGTCCTCTGTCGACAAAAGAGTGACCACATCGCGAAACAAACTATGCTACTCTCTGTACTTCACCACGATGAAAATAAACGCAACCGTGTTTAGTCTTTTAATTGCTTTTCCGACCTTTAAACAGATGTGTTAGTCTTCAAAAAGTTAAATCAACCATTTACCTCTAAAAATTAACCAGTGCCTTGAAAATATTTATATTTCACTGTTCTCAGGTGACAGTCACATCAACCATACTTGATAAGATATGCTCACTTGCATAATTCTTTACTTACAGAACGATGGGGATAACGCAAAGAAAAGCATTGGCATTTTACAGAGAGGTCTGTTAATATACCTCTATATTTTATTTTTT
This sequence comes from Platygyra sinensis, assembly GCA_019787425.1. Lineage (NCBI taxonomy): Eukaryota > Metazoa > Cnidaria > Anthozoa > Scleractinia > Merulinidae > Platygyra > Platygyra sinensis. Next base: position 57,178 of record JAHPZR010012051.1, read on the forward strand.
AAGAACGATTTTAGCGTCATTAGCGCGCGCAATGGGCGCGTGCACATACCGTAAGATATTTCCTTTAGGCTAAGCTCGATAGCGAAATGAATGCTCGTTTTCTTTTAAACGAGCATGGTGACCTATATTTTTTATTTCATTATTTCAATGAGAACATTATCCTCAATAGCTGAGAGAAAAATTAGCAGAAATCTATGGCTACTTTTTTGGCAAATGAAATGGAGACATAACGGGCCGAACAGCGCATGTCCACATGTTTCCTACAAAGGATGAAAAAAATGCAGGGTATTTGAAGACATTTTTTCTGGGACGTAGATGAATACACAATCATAGAAAGTGAAATTTTGTGTGATATAACGCGCTGCATTGAAAAATTATAATCGAGCTTATTTGTCGCGCACTGAGATTACCAAAAGTCACCTAAATAATATCTCCTTGTCCTGTAACAACAGCAAACCAAGTTTCCTCGGAAATCTATGGCCGGTTCTTTTACTAGGGAATCACCTTAACATGATATTGAACCTGTATTCGGTACACATTTTCATATGAATGGTTACACATGAAGACTCGTTTTCATACAGAGGTAAAAGGCAACTCGAAAATGGTTTACTTATCTCTGTGGTTGACCTCTTCATATATTATAATGCTCTGTCCCATATGAAATTATATTTAAACAAGAGCTAGAGGATTAAATTTTCCTCTCGATCGCCTTGATATATGAAGCATTTTATGATCAACCCTTAATTTTCAAATGTCATTACACAAGGTGTACTAAACTTTATAAATTTGATAAGCAATCACAGCAACGGTTGCAAAGGTTTGCTCTCTAAGTTAGCATGTTTCGTTTCCTGTTGGCTGTTATGTTTTAGACAGTTGCACTGACATCAAGTCCATTGGTAAACCCATCACACACAACTCTCGATCGAGTTATTACGGAGCTTGGATGAAAGACCCGCTGGGAATCATGGGTACTGAGACTATCTTCACAATGGAGGGTTATTACGCAAACGTGGTTGAAGAGTTTGAAAACATGGCCAAGTTTAAAGCAGGCCTACCTCGTAAGACTTACAAATTGCCATACTACTGGGACGGGACTGGGGCAGTGGTATACGGAAAATATCTCTACTATAACAGGTAACACTTTTCAATGGAATGTGAATACAAGTTACTATCAGATTAAGTTTTTAAACACCATCGTCGTTTTTAAAACTTCAAGACTGAACAGAAATAATTTTTGGGAGCAGGGATGACCGGGTTCGATTCCCGGACTCGGCGTCATATGTAGGTTGAGTTTCTTGTTGGTTCTAGCCCTGCTTGAAGGTTTTTTCCGGGTTCTCCTATTTTCTTCCCTCCACCAAACCAATATCTCCAAGCAAATTCTGATCCATTCACGTTAGTTAGAAGACCCACATGGAAACCAGTTAAGCTTTTTGTTGCTTCCTGTCTAAAAATTTAGCAATTATTGAATGAGGCTGAGTAGGATATGAAGAATTCTGCAGATCAAAGAGGGTGTTATCCACAGAGGCCGAAGGCCGAGGTAGATAACACCTTCCGAGATCTGCAGAATTCTTCATATTCTACGAAAGCCGAATTCAATAATATTGCATTATCATCCATTCAAAATATTTCGTCGTTCTTCGAGGAGTTTCACCATTTCGCTCAACCTTGTCCCCAGGTGTTCTTGGTCAACGATTATATAATCTGCAGCGGGCTGCACTTTTGACGTCATTTTGACGTCATCGGTTCAATAATTTGCAGCGGACTGCACTTTCGACGTCATTGGTTCAATATTTGGTTAACAGCAGCTGGTTACGGTGAATTATGCGCGTGGTTTTAACCAATCAGAAATGGGGAAATATTTTGAATGAATAATAATATAATTTACAACACAGGACAAGAACCTTTTTAACAAAAAAATATATATACGGTACTTATGATTCGTCCAGGTTGGCTGCTGCTTGTGAAATCATTTTGGCGTCTTGTTTTTGCAGAGCCGGTACAAACCATATTGTCAAGTACGAGCTGCTAGCAGAGCGTGTCGAGGTTGAAATAGCCTTGAGCGGCTACTCATCAAGGAGTAACTACTACAGGTGGGGCGGATACAGCGGTGTAGACCTGGCTGTCGACGAGCAGGGACTGTGGGTATGATGGGGCAGTACTTCAAACAGCAAGAGACTCTACGCAACCCAGATTGACGTTTATAAAAACTCTTTAAACCACCAGTGGGCCTTGAGCACAGGTAAGCGTCTTAACTTCTGTAAGCACACCGTGTTCCTGCTACTTGACAAACTAATAGTTCCTGAATGATGTTATAACACAGTTTATTATCAATATCAGGACAGAGACATTAAAAGCTTGAGTCAATCTGTTAATTGGATACTTCAACGTACTTTCCTGTGATATGATGTCATTAAACACCAATCTTGCGATCAGTCATCCTATGTGGGGGTGGCTCAATTTCAGGCACTAAAGCGTCCTAATGTATGAGCCTAATGGAAGATTAAGGGCTTTTAATAGAGCTAAGATCATACATGTTCTAGCTGCAGGGCAAAAAGGTGAAGTAGAGCATACTTATCCTACATATTTGATTTTGAACAGAAACAATGAATGCGATGGGTAATGCGTTTGTGGCCTGTGGAGTGATCTACTGTATTGACGACTATTCTACCAATCCCACAACCATCAACTTTGCTTACGACACCAAGACAGGAAAACAGTGGAACCCCAAGATACATTTCACAAACCAGTATCGGCTCAACTCCATGGTGGACTACAACCCCAGGGAAAAAGTCTTGTATGCCTGGGATCGCAAGCGTCTAGTCACTTACCCTATCACTTTTGAGTAAAGGCAGATTAATCCGAAAAACAACAGAATAATTGCGACATTATCTGATTGTTTAGCTGTTTTTGTAGAAGACGCGCTCATGCAAATTAACTTCAAATAAATATAAGAATAACTAAACTTAATACTAAGATGTCAATCGTAATTGTAACTGGAAGAATCACTAAGACAGAATTGCAGTAATTGCTGAATGCTCAATAAAATGTAAAACCATATCATGGCTATGTGCTTGTGGAGGTTTAAAAGTATCTATCATAGTGTATTGAATTAGGACGTAAAAAGTCCACAGTCCCAGCAAAAAACACATGCGAAACACAGAGATGGCCGTCAAGAAGTTTAGAGTTACAGAATGAGGATGGATTGAAGGAGCACCAACAGAAGGAGGGTGATGTCTGATGGGTGGCGTCTGATGGGTGGCGGATAGCCTGCGTAGCTGGCGGGATGCGTGAGCGGGCGAGCGGAGCGGCGGCGAAGCCGCGAGTGAATTCAACTCGACTCTTCACCAATCCTCTCACGGCTTCGCCACTCGCGTTCACGGCTTTCGCTACCAAAAGAAAAGCACTCGCGCGCTAAATCCCGCCAACTACGCAGGCTAGGTGGTGGAGAGGGGGGCGGGGGTGGGAGGGGTGGTAGCTGAAATTGAACCGGCTTCGTTTTTCCCTACGCTATTCTTTACTCCAGGGTCAGGGAGTCGGGGGGATATAAATCATGCGCTCTGGTCTCTAACTGTTCTGATTACCGTAAAACTAAATTTTGATACTTGTCTTTTTAATGGAGTTTTTTTTTAAATCTCTGATACAAATTCTTCGGGCAACAAGCCACTTTTAATGCTAGCAGGTTATCTTAAGGGGGGAGAAACTTAACTACAAGTCTGTTGCTAAGGAAATCTCAAAACTTCCTTTTTTGGCTCCTGCAGTCCAGTGGGCATCAAAGTTTACCGTGTTTGTTCGATTCACGTTTCCTTTAAATGTTTCGAACCACGCCCATATTTGGTATGTCACGTGACCACGATAGAAAACGTCTAAAAACTCGGTCTGAGTGGATCGTTTTCGAAACATAACATTACGTTTTGTTAAAACACGGCATTATCTGCAACTTGTAGTATGCGTTTGAGGAAATGTACACAACACGATCTCCCTTCCGAATTGATGAATAGCCTCAAATGTCAAAACACAGTGAATTCACTATAATCATCAATTCACATGGTACAAAATCCGCCATACTGGAGGGCAAGCTCATTATTATTCCCGCATTGAGACTTAAAGTGGTACTATGACGAAAATCGCATCTTTCCTATTGAAGTCATTTTAAAACACGAAAAAGTAGTCTCTATGAGACGAAAAATGCCATTTACTTTTTTCAAATATCTCTTTTCGTTCTAGAGATAATCAAGTTTTTAAAATATGCAAATTAGCCAGGTGATGACGTCATATATTCAACCAAATTTTGATCAAATATGATCAGGAGCCATAATTCCCGAAATTCCCGAAATCGTTTATGCTTTTGGCCCACAACTCAACGCCTTTATGACTGTTGGAATTTTGCTTAAGTATTCTCCCCTAAGTTGCTCCAGTTTGAGTGAAGACAGTGCCGAATTTAGGTATGTTCCGCCTTATATCGCTGATCAAGTTGAGTTCCGCTGCTGCTTTTACAAGAACTTCAGATTACTCCAATCTAAATTTCACTTATGAAGAACATTAACAGCTTTTCCATAACACAGCAAAAAAACTGTTTGGATATGTTTGGACGTAGCAGCGCTTAGGCCCAATAAGTGACAATAGGTTTATGTCCGTAGATACTGCTTAGTTTTGAAAATTCCAATAAATTGTCTGTTGTCGATGAATGAGAGCGCCCGCCGATGCGTGTTTTGCGCAGCTAGTAAAACATGACAAATTGGACTTCGCACTTTAGTGTGAAAACGTACATCGAACTCATATAATATTTCTAGTCAGTTTTGAATATGTTTAAGGTTGATTGATGTTTGAGAACATATTAAAAAGCTTGGCTGAAATTATCTGCATACCGCAGAAATAATCAGAAAATTTACGATTACGCTTTTATTAATCAACTCGAAGATTTCGATTGAGTCAGAACTCCTTGTCTATTTTATTTTCGCAGTGTAAAGTTTCACTATGTGAAAGAAACACACATGATGTTAGCAGCCTTTTGGTGAACGTTGGTGAAAATTGTTGTAGTATCTCAGCACAAAAGACAACGAAACAAATCTCTTTCACCATTTGTTCACAATCTGGAAACACCGACTCGGACTTGAAAGTGCACGCGCTGCACTATGCAAATGAACTACGCGTACGCGTCAGACTTGTCTTTCAAAACCAAACTCGCCAAACGAGCAGAAACAATAAGAAACTATCAAAAACAGGTTTTGGTTATGATTAAGCATTGTTTGGCAAACTCACAAATTAACTCGATACCGGAGTAAACAGTTTTCTTACAAAACTTTTCTCTATAAAACAAACACAAAAGTTTACCGGAATAACTAGCCGGCGAGCGGATTTTATTCATTCACAGCGCGAAATTAAAGAAATTCTCGACCCTGAAAAACACACCTTTTTCATTAAATCAGGGCATAAAAGTGCATAGAAGAGCCCTGGTTCTTCTTTTTGCCTTATTCCCTGCCATCTCTGTGAAAATCGGCAAGAGAATCTCGCAACTCTCACCATTTCATCACGCAACGTGACAACATTCACGCGAGAGCCCACGACAGGTGCGTGGATCAGCGCGGATATCATGACGTCAAGATGGCGCAATTTGTTCTAAAAATAGAAAAATTGTCCCATATCATGGGTCCACGCGCATCCCAAGACTTACGGTCTCCGTCCCTGATTATGGCTCCTGATATGATGAAAAAAGATATCTCAGCCAATTTGTAACAGAAATGTTTGATTCTTTGCAGTAATATTCTACTAAAGATGCTTCACAATATGAGCTTAAAAGTTCTGTTACCATGGCAACATGCTGGGTTCCAGACCTCCCCAATATTAAGGGCATTTCTGGCCACCTTCAGCGTTTATTTGAAATCAAGTTGGTGGGGACTGGAACAGAGTGAGTTGCCATGGAAACAAAATTTTTATAGCCACGGGTGTGTTTCCTATAGAACTATTAGCCTGCCAAGTTTCGATGGTCTGCCCTGCAAATTGGCCAAGATAGCTCTATTTATGGACTTAAGATAATATTGGGTTGAGTGTATGACGTCATCAGTAATCCTCATTTGCATATTTTATACATTTTTCAAACTTAAATATCTCCGGAACTAATGCAGATATTTTCAAACGGTAAACAGCGTTTTGCTTCTTTCATGGAATTCTATGTGATACACCTAAAATATCAAGGGGTAAAATTTTGATCATAGTACCACTTTAAAAACAAAGAGACCTCAACCAGTCAAGCGTGACTGGCCTTTGTTTTAATGTCCCACTGCGGGAATAATAATGAGCTTGCCCTCCAGCATGGCGGATTTTGTACCATGTGATTGTTTGTTGCAAAAGGCCTATCAAAATGGTGTCGTCAAGGTTAAAAAAGGCTCCAAAAAAAGACGCCCAAACAGCGCTCCAAGAGGCATTAGAGGAAGCAAATGAAGTACTTGATAATAGCAAAAAGCCGAAAAAGAAGAAGCGGTTCAGTATTTTCCGGGATCCGTTGACTGAGAGAAGGAAAAGCCACTATCCGTACAAGCCCAGATTTCAAGACGATCGCAAGCAGCCAAGTCCAAGCGGCAAGTACATTCATATTATTGGTTTATGATTATCATGCTTCATGTCATTCGTTGCTGCTAAAATCATTATGTACTTCGAACTGTCTTTCCCGTAACAAAGGAAACCCTTTTGCATCTAGATCCATCTCAAGCAGGTGATTCGGTAGATTCCGACGATTGCGACATTGGCGTGGATCAACAGTACATGCCATCATCATCTAGCGTAGACGGTAACATTTATCTTATCCACATGAAACTGGTAGCCACACTTTGATGGTTGTAATTTTAAAATTTGTCAGTTTAAGCTATGAGGGAAAGATAGAATGTGCGACTCACCAGCTGGAAACGTAGAGGATAGTTAAAGAACTGGTTTCTTTTGATGAATTGAGTTTTGCAAAAATGTGATTTACATTTGTTACTTTATTTTTCTTTTATGTGTTAGCAGCAAGTGGATTTTTTTTCGCCGATAATCCCAGACCAATGAAAATAGTAGTGATGAATATTTAGTTCTCTAGACAATCCCTTCTGCTGCAGGAGAAATATGCATTTCAAACAATAACAATAATAACAAAATAATAAAACACACAAACCTTTCTTGGATACGTTGATTCTTACAATCTTAAGGCTAACTGCCCCCGCAGGGTTTTGCCTCAGACGGCCAAAACCCAAGGAGGCACCCTGGGAGCCCCCGCGTATAGAGAGGAAAATTTCGTTGTACCAGAAAAAATCTCGATTTTTGAGAACACGTTAAGATAAGGTTGTGTGTCAGCTTTCTCGATCAATTTAATTTGATTATTTGAAAAACCGCTTTGAAGTTCATTCGATCCAGATTCTAAATTGTGGAAAATAGCATTGCTCATCGAGGTTTTTGACGAAACTTGCATAAATGTATTTATTTCATCGATGTCTTTGACCGAAAGACCCGGTCACACGTGGATTTGTCAGACACAAATCAAACCTAACTGGGGGCGAAAGTCTCGCACCACAATCCAAACGTATATTTAGTAGTTGAGAAAAGGACAAAGAACTGGTTTATTGACTCATGGGCCTTGATATTGGCATATTTTCAGAGTTCTGGAAGTCCAGAGTTCTCTTCGAAAAGTCCTGCTTTGTGAAACGAATAGAATAGAATAAACCTTTATTTACCCTCGGCAGTGTTTATAGCGTAAGTGCTAGTGGGGCCGAGCAAACAACTGAAACAAATATTTCAAAACGTGTCACGAAAGCGGAGTGTTAGCACGAGGTTCTGAAATCTACATTGCCAAGTCCAGAGGTAAGTGCGTACAGCTTTGTCGATCAATTTAATTCAAAGGTTATTCAGCAGTAACGAGTGTTCTGAAAACTGAATCAAGGTCTGTAACAGTAAATCTCTAAACTGTCTAACATGCAATCTTCAAAACAATAAAACACCTTACTTGTTAATTAAAGGTAATTCATAGTTTGCCCTCTGTCTGTAATAAATCATGTACACTAAATAGAAGTAGCATAACAATTCAGAGATGATATTATTTCAAATTAAATTCCATTTCTGCATTAAATGCAATATTTTTGTTTTTTGCTTTCACATACTTAGTCAAAGAAGGCCATCATACTATGGAGACCTCTTCATTGCCAACAACCATGATGTAGACAGCCACATGAAGGCAGTTAATGCAGAGAAGTCCAAATCTAAGGTTTTTTTTCGTTAGAATGTATTTTGTATGCCATACATTTATGTCCATTATGGCTTTTAGAGTTTATTTTCTTGGCATAATATGCGATGAGTGTTTTGCCTGCTCCCAGGATGTTGATAACAGATGTGGTGATTCACACTGGAGGGCTGCAAGCAACCATGGCAGAAAAGCAGCCAAACTTGACGAGACGGGACATGAGATTGCAGGTTGAAATTAAATATATATTGTCATACATGTATCAGGTCTGAAAATCTTACTGCAGGTGGAAGAGATGCACTTGGTGTACTTATTGAAACTGTTTTTTTATACAATCATGTTGGTTGCAGGCATGGCTTGGCCCAGTGGGCTGTGAACATGTTCCAAGGAGAGCTATATGGTTATGCAAACTTCATACATAGGAAAAAATGATCCCAGCCGGTGTCAAATATTTTTGGGAAGATATAGTTTGCAAATACTGGAAGTGGGCTGGAAAAGCTGGGGGATTGGAAAACTTCTATATGAAACCAGCCTTGTCAGTAATGCATGCGAAAGCTCGCAGTTGGACATGCCAGGTATAAATTATAATGCTTATTTGTAGTTAAATGAAAGCTAATTTTAATTAAAAGTTATTCAAATTTGAACAAGTTACACAGTAAGATCTATTAGAAAACAGTCCTAAGAAAATATGTGCGCTGATTGGTTTTAAATTGTGTTTCTATTTAACAATTAGACTACGAGCCCGAGTTTTCTACGAGCAGATAGTCAACTCGGCTGCGCCTCGTTGACTATCGCTCGTAGAAAACGAGGGCGAGTAGTCTAATTGTTTTAGTATAAATTTACCGTAGTCTCATTGCATAAAAAGAAAAAATAATATAGCCAATCAAATTCACGGATTCACTATAGACTACGGTAAATTTATACTAAAACCTGATAGAAACACAGAATTAGCTCAAGCTGCTGACAATTAAGGATGGCTCAAGCAAAAATAATTTACATTTTGATAATTGAAGTTAAAAAGTTGTTTTCCTTTTGTTTGATGTGGTGTACTCTAAAAGAAATAGACAGCATGTTCTCCGTGTTTCTATCAAGTTATAGATTCAAACACCCGTAAAAGTTTGGGAGAACTTGAAAAAGCTGCACAAACACTCGCCTGCGGCTTGTGTTCCAACGTGGATTTCTCGTTCTCCCAAACTTCCACTCATGTTTCTGTAACTCGATATGAACATGGTACATGTTTTCTATTTCTTAACTACTATAATTTATGTTAAACAGGTCATATGGGGTGGTCGATGGCAAGATGGAAGTGCCTGCTCCACTGATGAGGAAGTGGAGCAGATCAATTCTCACATGTCCCGTTGTGGAAACACTACAAAGTACATGCTTCCTGAGAGTAAGTTAAAACTCTAACCAGTGACGGAGTGTGAGTAAGAGTCTTATTTCTATTTTCTTTATTTATTTTTTAAAGAAAACAATTTGTCTGTTAGAAATTGAGTCATTTATTGTTACTCCCAAATACATCTATATTTGACAGTATGTTACTATTATTCCATGAACACACATTGGATTTGGGATTTTAGTTAGCCAACAAAATGTTTCATGCTGTGTTGGCTATAATTATTCAACAAAGGTGACTAGAATAAATATTTTGCCAGCAAACTAAAATATTACAATTTTAGGCAAATTATTTCAATTGTTCTATTAGAAAGAATGCCATATTTAATGTCATTGGCTGTCTCCATTTGATTCACCTACCATATTTGTGTTCTATGGTAAACAAGATCTTTTATGTACTCAATGGTCTGTAAATCTCAATGAAAACTCAGGAATAGGCCTTTTGCAACAGTTGGTCACGTGACGTGCTTTTCACGAGCACACTGATTAATCATTGGTAATGCATAATGTTATCAGAAATGGAAAGAACAGTTCCAAATAAGCTTACATGCAAATTTTCAGGTTTATATCTTTTAAGGGGGAATTTTTATGGACGTTAAAAATTAGAAGGATTTGTATGAGAAGAAGTCGCTTTGCCCTCCAGTCACGCTCCAGTGGTTTTCCATACAAATCCTTGTAATTTTGCAAGTTTCAAGCTTCCATAAAATCTTTGCCTTTCGGTGTAAGGGGCCTAGAAATTTCCATTTTTCCTAATATTTTACCCCTCTTTCTATCTCCAATGGTTATATTCTAACAGCTTCTTTTGTTAGTGATTAATAACAGAAAAGGTTTCTGGAGGGCAAAGCTTCCTCGCTTCCATACACAACCTTGAAATTTTTGCAATATTCAAATCGTCATTAAATCTCAACCTTATACGGCATTGGTCTGAAAATTGGTGTCCTAGTTATTTAAAGCTAATTTCCAGTCCGTACTGCGCAGTCTCAGCGCTCTAATGTTTGTGAGTCTCACAAAAATTAGAGGCAAATCGATGTTATTCGTTACGAACTGCTTACCTTATCTTTGAGGCGCATTTAAATTCTTTTTCCAACAGTTTCCTTGAGTTTTATAAGCTTTGAAGTTTTTTCATCAAGTGATATCAGAAAGAATGAAGCGTAAAGCTTCGCATCGAAAAATGGCGGTTGACATGAAACTTTGAATTTACTTCATGCAAGTAGATGCGAAATGCTACATTTTGTGCCGACGTCTTACATGAAACAAACAAAAGTCGTAAACAAACTTCCGAGAGTGCGCAGAACGGACTGGAAATCATCTTTAAAACATGCTCTTTCCAGCTCTGAAATTCATTTTGCTGTAGCTAAAAGTTTAGAAATTATCGGTCACGTGACCAACTGTTGCAAACAGCCTATTGCTATATAACAAGTCAAGTTTTTCAATAAACCTTCATACAGTATAAACCAGCACACAGTGCAAAACCATTTTATAATCATTCATCTTATACTTGCTCATGACTACTTGTTTTACCATTTTGAAGATCGAGAAGAGCTTATTACAGAGCATGCCC
>JAHPZR010012054.1:0-15000 GCA_019787425.1 Platygyra sinensis
CACAAGTGTCTACGGAGGTTGCTAAAGATATACTGGCCGATGAAGGTGTCAAATGAGGAAGTCAGGCGACGAGCTAGAACTTGTACCATCAGCGAACAGATCAGGAGACGGAGGTGGCGCTGGATAGGGCATGTGTTGCGCATGAACAACCAACAGAATCCACGCATTGCTTTGACCTGGGCACCAGAAGGGAAGAGGACCAGAGGACGGCCAAAGGTAACATGGAGAAGAACAGTAGAAGGAGAAAGGCAGAAGATGGGTTTCACCACCTGGAGCGAAGCTGCTACTGCTGCAAGAGACCGAGCGGGTTGGAGGAGACAAGTCAACGGCCCTATTCTCCCAGAGGAGATGTAGGAAACAAGAGAGACGATTTGGCAAACGACTCGTAAATGAGCAACCAAGCAATTGGAAAACTATACTTCTGCATTATCTAAAACCAGTTGGAGGTAAATTTATCTTATGTTACGACTATGATATAAGAACCTTGCCCATCAAGCTTCCAAGGTTTTATGAGGAATGCCTTAAATACTTCGCAGAATGCTCTGCTGCAATGCAAGGCAGCTTACAAAACCCCACCAATCCAGATCTTTCAAAAATAATTTTATGGAATAACAAAGCTATTTGTGTGGATGGTAAGTCTGTCTATCACAATAGGTTAGCAAATATAGACATTCTCAGAATAGGAGATCTGATTTATGAAGACAACAAGCTTCTGACTAACCATCTTCGAGAACTGAATATTTCACCATTAGATGCTTTCAGACTTACTTGTGTAATTGATGCTCTCCCAACTGAATGGCGCGCATTTTTAAAAACATGTAATCATTCTTTCATCGAGCCTTTCAACTCACAAAATCAAGTTCAGTTACACTTAAATGGTCAAAATGTCTTACTTGGCAAAGCCGAATCAAAGATCATTTATAAGGAAATTCGTGATAGAAGCATTACTCCACCAACAGCTCAACTCAAATACAACGCTCGATTCGCATCCGATGAATTAGATTGGAAAAAAATATACAGCCTACCACATCGTGTTTCCTTGGACGCAAAATCACGCGAATTTCAATATAAACTTCTCAACAGATGTCTTGCCACGAATGTCCTCCTCAGCAAAATTGGGATAATTCCATCTTCAGCTTGCTCTTTTTGTGGAGAAGCAGATGAATCTCTTGAACACCTTTTTGTAACTTGCTATTAAACTAAGATATTCTGGGCAGAAGTTATAAAATGGATGGGCAACCAAGACATTGAAATTGAACCTCTATCTAATAAAGATATAATGTTTGGTATAATGGATTGTAATAGAGACTTGTTTGTAAACCATATTTTGTTGATTGCGAAAAAATACATTTATTCCTGCAGATGTAACAAAACTAAACCATCCATTATGGTATTAATCGCTAGGATTAAAATGATTCACCAACTTGAAATAATGGTTGCAAAATCTTGTAACAAGTTGCCCTTCCATCTTAAAAAGTGGGGCAAGTTCACTGAAAACTAATGCAATTAGAATCATAATTATAATATTGTACTGCGCTTGTTGTTAAGATGTTTAAAAATGAATGTGTGTAATATATGTAAAGAGGTCCACCGTGTACGTGTATTGTGTGTACATGTATATGTAAGTGTATTTAACTTTCTAAGATGGAATAAAATAATAAAATACAAAAAAAAAAAACCATGCATTGCAAAATACAACGCTGCCCATGCAGGTAAATAACTGCTGTTCGTTATCCGAATTTTTATCCTATCATATTTGCCCAAGTTCAAAGCTTTGGAATCGTAAAGAAAGTACATAAAGATTGCGAATTTTAATTTTTCTCTGGCACTTTCTTAACAACCTGTTAAAACAACTCCGGAAGGGTTGAGTCCACTGTAAGTAGATATTAACCAAAGAAGAAATAAAAGGAAGCTCCCGCTCAGCTGCCAATAACTGACATGCTCCAGAATAACTGATATGTGCATAGGAAGCCAACACTCTACATACAAAACAACAGTAGCAATCATCATCAGAGTAATTTTTCTCGCTGTTTTTATTTCTTCAGCTTGTTGCGCGTTTTGATTGGATCCTTCCCCTGGCACTTGACGCGACCAAAGTTTGAGACACACTTTTGGGTAAAGGACTGTTATAATCAAAACAGGCAGGAATGCTAGCAAACAGCCCGTGATGATATTAAATGTTGTCAACTCTTTTAGAACATCTGCTAAGTCACAATAATAAGACTCATTTAAAATTTTGAAGGTGGCATTCTGAAGGAAAGTCAGTGAAGGAGTAGCAAGACAAGAAACCCAAAGAAGAAAAGATATTTTCTTTAAATGTTGAGACAAGGGTTCAACGTTCAACGGCAATCGTTACAATGACCCAAAGTGAAAACATGTGGGAGCTGAATATAACTGCAAGGAATATCTTACAAGTGATCAGACCTAGGAGCCCTCCCAGCCATGAACTGTACATCAAACTGTAATGAATAACATTCATTTCATCTGTTATGATGATCATCAGATCTGCATATGCTTGATTCAAAATCAGATAGTTGGTGGTGGTCTTTTTGGACTTATCTGCTCGTATAATGTGAATGATGACTGAGTTGCCAAACAGAGACGCAAGAAATGTGGTGACGTAGGCAACATGCCACAACCAGAGCAGCTGGAAATGTGTTTCTTTAACGAAGGCCGTCGTGTCTACTAGAGAGAAGCAGTAATTGAAGGTCACTGCCATGGATAGTTATCACTAGTAATTATCTGTGTTTTTTGCAATTGGTCTGAGTGATTACTTTGGTCTTTTGGCTTACGACACTCTCTGTAAAATTTATCTGAGAATTAATTGGAAACTATTTTCTACTACGTTTGGTCTAGGAGCCTGGATTTCAAATTTTGGATTGCCCTGTTGCTTTTAATATTGTTTTTTGGAATATTTATCGGTTCTGACAGATTCTGAACCAGTTTGGAATTATACAAGGGGAAAATAGTACGTATTAAATTAGTTTATCCTACTGGGAGTCCATCCATGGCAAACAGTCTGAAGATAAAAAGTTATCATGGGTGAATGAACTGCTGCTGGTCCACGCCCTAGAAAAACATATATCAAAACTATTGAAACTTTGTGGGCAGTTGTTCGTGTTACATTCAATCCCAGCTAAATCTGAGAATTTAGTCTTTCAAGTGTCTCACTTTGCAATGGTTACATTGCATTGGTCTATGATGTATTCCTTTCCTAATCCTTTAACGGAAATATTAAACATTTTTGTTATTCTCAGAGACTATGTTGTGCTTGAGCACTATGTAGGTTACCCGTAAAATTCAAATTACGTTATGTAAGAGGTTTATGTCCTGCAATTTACGGGCGTAGTTTTGCTAAATCAAACATCATACCTTCTTCCTCAACATCAATGCTGCGGTTCGTGTTAAAAATTGATTCCACCTTCGTTTCAAAGCTAACCAGGAGTTCATCTCCTCACTGTGCACTTGACGCTTTACTTTTTAATTATATTGCCACCTTACATGCAAATCACTGAAAGGAATCCATTTAGTTTATCTACAAATAAACATTATCTAAGCCAACAAATATTAAAATTCGTCAGCACGCAATACATATAAAGACTGAATTATATGACCCTTATTCTTACAGCGTCCTACAATTATTTACTCAGCTTTTATCACCACCTATGTTCATTGTCGCAGTTAGTTCTGTTACATTGTTCGATTTGTCCTTTTTCGTAAAATGTCAATTATTATGTCAAGAGTAATAACAAGTCATATTGTTTGACTTACTAATTTTAAATGTGAAGACAATATGATTTCATTTTCATCGCTAGTCTGCTTAATTATGTTGGGTTCGCAGTTTATACAAAATGCATGTCTTTTTCATTTAACAGCCGTTCATGTAATGAGTTTTTAGATGAAGTGTGATCAGAGGTTCGGGATTAGAGATTATAGATAGGGCATTTGGCTCGTCACAGATTGAATTGGATTTTTGCTGCTGTGCATGCAAAATGACATTTCAATTGTATAGAGTTTTCCAGCTGCGACATTTTAAGTTCAATTTATTTGGGTTTTTTTATTTTTACTTTAATTAAAATGAACTTTCTTTTGTATTTTTGGAAAAGAATAAAGAAACAAAATAAAAGCCAAAGCTTAATCACGACACACGGTACGTTAAATTGAATGTTGCATGCATAAAGTTTAAAAATGTAAGGAAAACTGTATTTTGCAAGCATCGAGTCAAAAGCGTTTTACTCGCGAATAAAAAGCTCATCTGTAAATCTTGTAGCTTAAATTCTGTGTATGTATGAATTAGTTTGACTGATGTCAGTTGTCAGGACTGATATTAATAATAAGCGTAGACCTTTCTATACATCTACACGTGATCAAATAAAGAACGATCGAACAGTTCATTGAGAACTGCACACTTTCATCATTTCTTAAAATGTTATTTTATCGTGTACATGTATAAATAATTCTATAAATGCTATTTCTAACACTAATGAAAAAAGTAAACACAATTCATCACTAGAATAAATAGAAGAAAAACTGTAGTAGATCAAAGAAAAACGCACTTGCAGATTTAATTCATTAGAATTTTATTAGTTTACACTAAAAAGAATCTTGTTTAGGAGGCGAGAGTATCGTGAGTAGATGGACGAAAAACTGAAAGTAAACTATAGTGCACTTTTCTTCTCACTAGGACTATTTTAGAAATAAAAAGCACGGTAATAATTGAAGAATTTTAAGAAAACGACAACACTTTTCAGTTTAAAAAGCATGTTTCAACAACGACTTCTGTCGTCTTCAGTTATACGGTAAAAAGCGATGAAAGTTGAATTTATAATAAGTAGAAAATGCTAATGAAATTAATAATAACAACAGAATAAAGCAAAGCGTGAAAGTGTCAGAATTATAGGGATAGTTTTAGATTTACATGGCGTAATTGTTGATTCAAAGGGAGTTGTTATATCTGAATATGCATGAATAGCCTCTTTTATCTTAAGTTGAAAAGTGGTTGAGGCGTAATCCAAAACATGAAAACAATCTGCTGAACACAAAGCGCGACAATGTTACGAATTTTGTAGATGTTAGAAATTGTGATAGACCCCATTACTGGCTAAATGCTCCTTCACACGTGTAGAAAAATGCCGGACCGTTTCACCGACGTAACAGGCATTACAGCCTGCACTTGTAGACTTGTAAACCACACGTGAACGGAGCCTCCCAAGGATAGAGTATTTCATTCCAAAAATAATACGATTTTAAAAGAACAGTTGACACTAGTTTTGACACTCAAGCAATCTATAAGTCGCTTAACAACAATTGCAAATCCTAGAAAATTTTCTCATGATGATCACAAACTCTTTTCTAAACCTGCTGTTAAATGACAAGTAAATATAAGGATTGATTGCACTGAAGGCGTTTGCCAACCAAACGACAAATTTCACTGCAGCATAAGGTAAAATGATCTTATGTAAACTATCTAAACTAACAAATATATAAAATGGAAACCAACATAAGCCAAACAAAACGACAACAATAATCATCATCCGGGTAACTTTCTTGGCTGTCTGCATAGCTTCTTCGTGCCTTTGATCGTGATTGGCTCCTTCACCAGGCACTTCGCGTGACAATAAATGCCAACACACGATTAAATATAACACAGCCATGCTCACAACAGGCACGGCAAAATTAAACAGCAATTCAATGATCAGGCTTGTTACGTTAATCGTAGTTAGCTCAACATGGGAAAAATCGATAACACAATAGTATCGACTACCGTTGACGAGCCATAGTTTTGCCAAGGAGACCATCCCCGCAGCTGAAGCGAGTGACCATAACCATATCACAGCAATGGTTAGTTTTATATGACTTGATATCGGGGACACATGCAGAGGACGTACCACTGCAAAATAGCGATCGATAGCTATGGCAGTGAGGCTCCAAATAGAGCAGAATGGCGCTGGAAATTTAGCCCACACTAATAACTTGCATGTTATATGACCCCAGTCTCCGCCAAACCACTTGGTGTAAAACAATTCGTCACTGAGCATGGTTTGCATAACAGTAAATGTTATGATCAAATCCGCACATGCTTGGTTGAGAATGAGATAGTTCGTTGAATTTTTCAGGAGGTGCCTCGTCCGGATAATATGGATGACGACCGAGTTGCCAAATATGGAAGCAAAGATAATGATGAAATAAACTATCGCCAAACTTATGTATAATGCCGACTCTGTGGTGGAGAGTGCAGTAGATGTAGCATTTCCTGATTACAGAAGAAAAAGAAAATATCTCAGTTATTTCATTTCGTTTGAAATCGCAGACTTGGAAGTGTGTTCATGTTACTCGATAGCACTATCATGCATGAGCCAATTAAGAGGAGAGTTTTTGAAGATCGAACTTTTAAAACAATTTAAGTCCGTAAGACCTAGTGGATTATTTAAAGAAGTTGGAAAACGATCGTAGCAGGCACCAGTTTATGAGACACTGCTGCTGTTCGCTTGATCAACTTTCTGCCTTTTAGAACGCATGCGATTCCGTATTTTGCTCAATCTAATATCCTACCAATCACAATGCTCTACTTCAAACTTTCATCAACCTTAATGCTTGATATAACCACTAACTCCGCACCTCAAAATATCTGCAATCTTTTTACTTCTACACAAGACATACATCAGTATAATACCCGCTCAGCATCTCCTGGTAACTACTATATTAATCATTCTAGGCTCAATCATCATGAAAACTCTTTTTCCATCGTTGGGCCTAAAATCTGGAACAGCATCCCCGAAAGCTATCGAAGATTACCAAAGCACATATTCAAAAAGAAAATTAAAGCATTACTATTTAAAACTTTAGAAACTCTGGACAGTTCTGCTGACACTAGCACTCTTATTTCTGAAATAAAAAAGGCATCTTAATTATAATTCAATCATAACTTATACTGATATTTTTTTCCACTTTTCATCACTTTTTTTCCTCTCTTGACAAATAATGTATTCAAACTCGACTTTTTTAACGCCTTCTACTAGTAATTCGTGTTCGTGTGTCCTTAACAACCGCCTGCCTAGATTAGCTCGCTATTTGCAGGCGGTGTTCATTGTAACTAATTCTTTTGGAAGACTTAATAAACTTGAAACTTGAACTTGAAGTTAAATATATTAAAGTCACACTCATGTGGGTAACGATATTGCAGTCTCCCCCCATGCTGGGTACATGGAAGAAACACAGGCAAAACGCTGATTTTAGTGGCGAAACATGAGTGGCAGGGAAGGCAGAGTCTATCTCCCCTAGAGTAGCAGCATCTCTAGGGGAACCTATGTTGGGGCAAGTAAATGAAACATAGAATGGACCAGAAGAGGGGTGCCCTTCTGGGAGGTCCGAGGTCAGATGGTACGATGGCACCATCCTGGAGAGATCCGGACTTATTACCAAGGGTGGCCATAGAACTTACTGTGGGGCAAAGTGCAGCCTAGGTTGCACTACCCTGCCACCAAAAACCTTTATTGACTAAGCAGCTATGGTTTACGCACGATATAGGAAATAGAATACAGCAGTAAATAAACTGATAAGGTAATTACAACCGCATGGAGGAAAAAAAAAAAACATAGGAAAGGCCATAGTTACCAGTACAGGGAGGGAGGGTGGGGAAAGTGGAGAACAGCCTAGCTTGAACAATAGCTCACAACTGAGACAGGGTCAGAAGACAATGGGGTTACTAACTGGGGATTGGAGGAGTTGGGAGGGCTATAGCATGCGGAAATCAAATGAGAGTATGGTGGAAAATCACTGGGAGCTTTGTCGTATGATCAACCATATGGCATATGATTACGTTACATTGGACATCGGCCTAAGGCTATTGCACAATGGCTAATAGGGGGAGGATAACAGAATTAGTGACAACTTTAGATGACAGCTATGATATAGACTGCAGAGCTCATTAACCACAGTTTAAACGCTTAACCTTGTAAATGTTCGAGCGGTTTTTTTTTTTTTGGAAAAGATACATTCAAGAAACTGTTTCATGTTGGCCACTGCTGATATTAGCCAAAAAGCTTTAAAACTGTCCATCTACCCACATTATTGTATATTTAGTTACCAGGATTTCCCTTGTTTACTCGTACCTTCTTTCTCTGAGACGTTTGTTAGTGTTTCCATGCTCTGAGTTTCCTCCTGTCCGAAAATATTCCAGACACCAAAATCATTCCTTTGTTACATTGTAAAAAAACGAACTAATTTTATTTTATGGATGAAAGGTACATGTATTCAAAAATTAGAATTAAAAAGAAGACATTGTATTACAATAAGGTAAATACTGGCGACGGCTTTAAAGTTAATATATTAATAATAAGTAAACTGATGTGTGCGTCCTCTCAATAGGCCACGTTCGATATCTTTATTTTTTAACATGACCCCAGGACAAATTACCAATTATTTGAGTTGTTTTGGCTCTCAATAGCCCTGAACACAGCTTTTGATACCTCTGTTTCATTTACATTTTTCTCTAAAACCCTTGATCCTTTGGTCACCAAAAATGGCAGCAAGCAAGTTAACAACACAAACTTCAACTTTTTGATAATTAAGCTGACGTATGTACCGTTGCCATGGCAACATGATCAAATATAAACAGGTGTTTAAAATCGGTTTTGTTTATTTGCAGAAAATCTAGTCATTAGATTTTCTTTATAATAGACCTTTTTCGCTTGTACATTTTGTTTTCCCAATACAGATCATGTGATGATACTCAGGAGATTTTATCCTTTGTTTTGTTCATTAAAGCATGAATATGTCTGCATGTATTCTTTTTAATGAACAAGACAAAGGATAAAATCTCCTGAGTATCATCACATGATCTGTATTGGGAAAACAAAATGTACAAGCGAAAAAGGTCTATTTGCATGCAACAAGCTTGTACCGATAGTCGCAAGTTAGCGCTATTTTAATAATAATTTAACAAACAGATCTTTAATTATCCCTCTTTGAAGGTTCACTGGCATATCTTGAATTTCCTTTGTTAAAGTTCAATTTTTTTTCAATCCTCCAGTTATTTATTTCCTAAAGTATTTTCGTGCCAAATTTCGTGAAATTCTAATGAGTGGTTCTCGAGAAATAAGCGCCTCCGAGAAGTCAATTTTTCACTCAATCGCACTTTTTTCGACTTACTACGCATGCGCTGCATTTAACTGGGTTCTTTTAGCAACAAAGAAATAGAGTTCTTTGCATCGTTACCTTTCTAACATACCTTTGTAATAAAAGAGTAAAACCATCAATTCAGCGGGTTTGTAGATATTTAAATTCTTCATTTGTTTTAATTTACATCAATTAATTGAATTGAATTGAATTGTTCATTTGTGAAGAAAAAAATAGTACAGATAGCGCAGACATTGAGCAAATAAAATGATCGCTCTATTTATGCCATGTTTGTTTTAATGCAATACTTGTGCGCGCGCTGAATGGCGTTAGCAAGAGCGCGCGCCAAAACTGTGTTCGGCCACCTTAAATATTTCGCATTTTTACGTATTATGCCCTTTTTACAAGTGAACACCTTCTCTCGTTTTTTTTTTTCTTCAGAATATTACAATTTCTGAACACGGAAAATAGACGAACTAGATGATTTGAAAACTTAAAGGTCCTAGATTAATAATTAAACTCTACTACGCGACAATATTAATCAAAAATAAGCAGGCATTAATTATGAGTTTGTTGATAAGTTTCACTTTCGAAAGTGGAAACCTTAATTGATCATGAAAGAAAGCAAGACAGAATGGGAAATATCATGCCAGATTGATATCAGTTAATAAGGAATTTGTGAAAGACGTGACCAAAATTATCTTCGATTTTACCTGGAAGGGGAAGTATAATTAACAATTATTCGCCGAAGGCGAAGTGAATATGGTCGAATAATCACCGAGACGAATCCCCGAGACTCCGAGACTTTCAGGAAAAAATGCAGTTTTCTTAAGTTTCTGTTGTCCCTCAATTCCGAAAAGAGGCTTGGATACAAAGAAAAACACCACCAAATATAGACATTTTGTATTAAGAACCTCGATCGGAGCCATGTTATAGAATATTGAGATATCGAAAGTGGCCTATTAAGAGAGAAGTTTTGAAATCCTTCTCGCCTCGATAATCTCCTTCTCAATTTAGATAAATTGTTCAGCAACTTTTGATGATTAGTCTTTTGCTATTGTCGTCCCATTTTTCTTCAAGATACAAATAGATACGAATAGAAACTTTGTAATATAATTCAGCTCTACTACGCGACAATGTTAATCAAAAATACGCGGGCATTTTGAGTCTATTATGCGTTTGTTGATACGTTTCGAAAATTGAAACATTAAAGCCACAAAAGTAATGTAATCGTAAAAGAACACAAGACAGAATGGAAATTGAAACTAGTGAGACAATCTCAGATAGTGCAGAGTGTTGTGCAGGACTGTCAGTACGTTTTGTATGTAACTTGTTAGTTCAAGGCCCAAAAATAACTTACAAATACTGTTTGTCAAGACGGTTTTACAGTTTACTGTGGTGTTTTACGTTGAATTTTGTTCATTCAAAATTCATTAAAACGTTGAACTAGCAAACGTGATAATTTGTTTTTTCTACGCCAACATTTGTAATTTGATACTTTTGTTTCCTCGCAAAGTTTGTAACATGATACCCTTGTTTTCTCAAAAACATACAAAGGAAGATATGCTCGCTTTTTTCCTGCTGGAGAAGAATGAAATAATGTTATTAACTTATGAAAACAATGTAAGTGGAATGACTCTGCTTCATTCAAAAGGCAAATTTTCATATCATCGCAAACAAATACTAATTTAATTATCAAATAGTCACGTCGTGTCTCGGAATAGCACGTTCTTATTAGGTTGCCAACGTTGGTGTTAACAATAAACCAGTTCAAAATACACAGTGATATCGATTAATACAACCGAGAAGCATTTCAACCTGACTGATATTACATACTGCATCGTTGAATGAGTCCCCTCGAAGACTGACTAAAGTTATTTGCTGTTTCCGTAAGTGCCACTGTGTCTGCAGCAATGTTTGAGAAGTTTTTTTGGTCACAACATTACTAATTTCAATGCTGCTAACTCGGAAATGTTTCAGGTGATTACATTTGCGAACTTCTTGTTCTCTTTCATAGGAGAGAAAATAAACAAGCGGCTGAGGAGATCCATTCGTTTCCCTCTTTAAACCTTAGCAAACACCAAATAGTTTGAAAACAGGACACGATATTTTTTGAACCGAGCTAGGGATGATTCCAAAAGATACGCTGTCACAAAAGCGTTCTTTGCACTAAAAGGGAGAACTGTTATTACCTGAAATACAACTGCTATCGCCCGTTAAGACGAGAGTGCGGTATCATATGCATAAATCTGAACTCGAGAACGGATTGTATCATGCTGGCAATGCTAGAGCGCATGCGTCTAACATGTTGCGTTCTACCACAAGGAAAAGCACTTAACGTTCGTGTATAATTGTGTATGAAATGTATCAGTTACTTGCCATAGTTAACACTAATGCTAATCAATTGCTTTTGCTCTTAAGAGAATAGTATCACTAGGATAACAAGAGAATATTGGAACCATATATAGTTTTGTGATGTTATTCAAGAAGTATTGTTAGTACGTTTTACGTAGCAATCAAATGTACCTACCCCACCCCCTGAAAACATCGCTAATTAATTAATTGAAATTAATTATTTAAACAAACATTAAAGTATACACGTTATTGCCTTATAACCATAGTGCTTTAGCGCAGTCAATCCCCAAGCCATCCCATTAGTGCACTCTGCACTAAATAGTTCCTGGAGGAAGAGTCCTGAAAATCATCTGGCGTGAAACCAGACACATGAGTTCAGAGCTGTCGAAGACGTCGATTGTAGAAGCCGTCATTTCGTTTACTTACCACTGATTCCCTATCCCTACGATACAGCGAGCGAGAGCGAGCGAGTGCGACCGAGTTTACTCGATTACTTGTATTCACGAGTTAAAAATTGCATAAACGTCCAAATAAAATCTTGTCGATTAGCAAACGCTTCCTGTTGTTATTACTAAAGCGATGAAAGAAATTTGAGGAGTAAAGTAAGTGATATTTGGCTGATTGAATATAGGATAAAGTGACCACTATTTGCTTAGATCAAATATTTACCTCCAGAGGTTTATACTTGTATGACAACCAGTTATATTCGAAGTTTACAATGTCAACACTCATGTTATCAAAAGAACTGCTCATAGGAAAAGAAAGCAAGATGGCGAATCTGCGTGATGCGAATACTAATGATTTTGTTCAAGTGCGAGTTTAAGAATTTTTAATTGCCGAATGCTCTCGTAAACCACCGTTCATGTAATGTTCTAATAACATCAGTTTAACATCTTAAACCTTATTTTAAAGCAACAAGCTTCTGGAGTAATTTCCCTCGTCTAGGAGAAAATAAATTGTCATCGACAGAATTATTCTGATTACAGCAATGAAAAATAAAACTGAAAAATGAATAAATTCTAATAATTAGTTGTCGATAAGATTCCCTTACCTTTGCCAAAGACTTCTGGTCAATTTTGACGGCTAGAAAAGTTGAATATTGGCAGCAAAGAATAGAAAAAAAAGAAGCAGATGATCCGATCACTATCCTCCACCCCAGTTCAAAAGCATCTATTATTTAGGCTCGATCGACTTAACTATCGCGAACCCTTTAATTGCTCTATAATTTCATTGGTCAAAAATTTCGGTGGATTTAATTGTTATGACTGGAAATAAATTAATCATTTTCCAAAGTACTTAGCCAGCCAAACATCCTCCAATAAAATGCTTTCAGTAGCGAATGGCGGTTTGACAACTGCAGAACATAATCAAAGTTTTCACTACGGGTTAATAGAAGCAATCTTCAAACACTGGCTGCGCTATTAACGGGGCTATCAACAAATGCTTACTTCCATTTTTACTTTGCATTAATGAGTTTTCATCATGAATAGTAATGACATGCATTGATATATATTACTTCTGAAAATCCCAGCGCACTTTGAATAAAATAAACTTCCTGCATAAAATTTTCGTCATCATTAGCATAGAAGTTTCCTATTGTCTTTGAGCCAATCATAATCTAGAATTACGATGTGTAATTTACACTGGTGTTACATGTTTTTCACTGGTGTTACACTTGAACTGCACTGCTCTCAACCAGTCACAACTGAGTAACTTTTTTCATGTATATTATTTAATATTTATTATATGGCTAGTGTTTGTAGGCGATATAACGCGCGCTCTGATTGGCTAAGTGCAGCTTAACGCCAGGGCATTATTCTCCCGTAATGCCCACGGGCCGATTACGGATTATGCAAATTAGGAAAGAACACTAAAGGTATCCAAAACTAGGCGACATTTGCTTTATTTACATTGAAAATCGTTGTGATACAAGACGATGAGAGACGATTAACATTCAGAGAGTTAATTACAT
Organism: Platygyra sinensis; assembly: GCA_019787425.1. NCBI lineage: Eukaryota > Metazoa > Cnidaria > Anthozoa > Scleractinia > Merulinidae > Platygyra > Platygyra sinensis. The sequence continues at coordinate 13,445 of JAHPZR010012054.1, forward strand.
TACTATTTTAAGGAAAAAATGAAGTTACATCGGCAAATTACGAACGAGTTAATTGGTCAGGAAGAAATTGAAATGTTCATACATTAAAGAGCAAAACCACGAAAGGAAAGGAAAACTGCCAGTGAAATGAAAACATTTCAGCGATATTTGTCGTCAATAAACAAAGGAAGCATAGTAGAGGTTTTGGACTTACCGGCTGCTGTCCTTGACCACTTATTGGCAAAGTTTTTTTATAGATATCGGAAAACGGATGGCGACGATTATGAACCTGATACCCTGTCGGGTTTGCAGCGAAGTATACAGAGGTTCCTTTCCGAAGGCAGGTCTCCTTTCACTGTCCTTTCACCATTCAAAAGGCAGTTGGTGACACCGAAGCAGTACAACTGTCAACATCAACAAATTCTCTTGTTGTAACACAAGCTAGTTTAAACCTCTTCAAGGACCATCAGATTTGAACAGCCGAGCGGATTTTTTTTTCCGGTGTGGACATTCGCAGCATCTCTGAGCGCCAGTTCAAGATCTTTAACGGGCCAGTAACTATAATCCAGGAACCTCAGAAAAGGCGAAGAGTTTTCATCGAAAGTGACGACGAAGAGTAGTGCTGATTCCGTTTAAATTGTACTTTCTTTTGCCGACACGGCTGCACGGCTTTTGAGCAAGTTTGAAGAACTTTTCTGTAGGAATTGACGTTTGGCGGTTGATTCTTGAGAATGTCGATGAAATTCTCTCGTGATATACTAACACAACTGTACTAAAATACTTTTTGCAGCCGTATTGATCATTGTTTTCCAAAAATAAATATATTTTCTTGACGGAGTACGCGTTAGTTGGCTGAATTCTGTTATGCAGTTTGACGGTTTGGAAAGATGAATGAATAGATAAGCGCGCGCATCACCGGATGCGAAGTAACGACTTCCCCTTTGAATTAAGGAGGCTCGAAAGGGTTTTTAGCTGCACGCGCGCCCGCAATCTACACACGCCATAACTAAGATGCACGCGTCAGCTGAATCAGTATTAAAATCAGCACACCGGAAGTTAATGCTGCGTAAAATCGCGCGAACCGGAAATAAAAGCTGCGGAAAACATTTGTTTTTAGCTCGAAAGCTCGCTCGGTGACCTATCTTGATTTTTTGCATACACGCACCATTCGCGATGGCACTTCAGATAAAAAAGTTTCGGGGAAAATTATCTAGTGGAATTTTCTGTAAGCCATAAAACGCGTTTTCTTTAAATATATTTAATTCTACTAGATAAAATTTTTCCATACTGTCTGAAAAGTTAACGAATTTAGGGAACTTTCCAACAAAGAAATAAAAATGGTAGGTCACCGAATTAGTTTCTCAGATAATTTACAAAAACTGAAGAGGACGCTCTTGGGGACCTCGTGCGTTGCCATGGTAACTGATATGACGTCACAAGTACCCTTAAAGTATAGCCCAACAATAGAGTTGCCAGGAGACATATAGTTTACCCACACCATTAAACATCCTTCTTTGTAATCTTCCATCGTTTCACAAACACTGCAGCAACAAAAAACCCTTTCGAGCCTCCTTAAG
>JAHPZR010012054.1:17500-26316 GCA_019787425.1 Platygyra sinensis
TGTTTTGACCACTGTGATGATGCATACCGTTGTCCGATAAGAGTACAGACAACGCTAAACCACATTCGCTTTTGTAATTCGACCTGGCGTGAAAATGCTCATTATCCAGTTTTAACAATTGCATTTTTTCGGTAGCTTAGCTCACGGTGAAGACGTCGATTGCGAAGAACACACTCCGGCCCACTAACTATACACACGGTATATCTGTACACGTTTAAGTCTAATTTAATGTTTTTAGGTAACCGTAGCTAATTTTACTGAGGATTTACTTTTACTGAGGATTACTTTTCCAAGCCATTCTATAGCATTATTTTGTAAAATTCAGGAAGTTCCAAGATGGCGGATCCAAGAAAGAGCCTGTCGGATACAAAGATCTCACCTCAAACAGCCTGGTCTTGACACTCAAGCAACCTATAATAGTAAGTCGCTTAACAACGATTACAAATTTTATAAAATTTCCTCATGATGATTACAAACTCTTTTCTAAATCTACTGTTAAATGACAAGTAAATATAAGGATTGATTGCACTGAAGGCGTTTGGCCAACCAAACAGTAAATTTAACTGCAGCATAAGGTAAAACCATCTTATGCAAACTATCTAAACCAACAAAAATATAAAAAGGAAACCAACATAAGCCAACAAAACGACAACAAAAAATCATCATCCGGGTAACTTTCTTGGCTGTCTGCATGGCTTCTTCGTGCCTTTGATCGTGATTGGCTCCTTCACCAGGCACTTCACGTGACAATAAATGCCAACACACGATTGAATACAACACAGCCATGCTCACAACAGGCACGGCAAAATTGAACAGCAATTCAATGATCAGGCTTGTTACGTTAATCGTAGTTAGCTCAACATGGAAAAATCAATAACACAATAGTATCGACTACCGTTGACGAGCCATAGTTTAGCCATGGAGACCATCCCTGCAGCTGAAGCGAGTGACCATAACCATATCACAGCAATGGTCAGCTTTATATGATTTGACATCCGGGACACATGCAGAGGACGTACTACTGCAAAATAGCGATCGACAGCTATGGCAGTAAGGCTCCAAATAGAGCAAAATGGCGCTGGAAATTTAGCCCACACTAATAACTTGCATGTTATATGACCCCAGTCTCCACCAAACCACTTGGTATAAAACAATTCGTCACTGAGCATGTTTGGCATAACAGTAAATGTTATGATCAAATCTGCGCATGCTTGGTTGAGGATAAGATAGTTTGTTGAGTTTTTCAAGAAAGTGCCTCGTCCGGATAATATGGATGACGACCGAGTTGCCAAATATGGAGGCAAAGATGATGAGGAAATAAACTATGGCCAAACTTAGGTATAATGCTGACTCTGTGGTGGAAAGTGCAGTCGATGTAGCATTTGCTGAAAAAAAGTAGAAAAGGAAAATATCTCAGTTATTTTTTTCGTTAGAAATCGTGGGCTTAGAGAGCACGAGCCAGTTAAGAGGAGAGTTTTTAAAGCACTTTTAAACAATTTTAAGTTCTCAGAGTTAGTCGAGATAATTTCAGGAACTTGATAAAGGATCGTAGCAAACACCGGCCGGATGACTGAAAGGTTTTTTTTTTTTGGAAAAATACAGTCCCTCCTTTATTAGCCAAAAAGCTTTAGAGCTGTCTTCCTGGCCTTTGCAGTTATTTTTTTTTATAATTAGCTACCAGGATTTCCCTTTACTACTCGTACCTTCTTTCTCGGAGGCGTTTGTTGGTGTTTCCATGCTCTGAGTTTCCTCCTGTCCTAAACATCAAAATGATTGTTTTGTATTATATTGTGCAAAAACAAATCAATTTTCTTTCATTTTAATGATGAAAGGTTCATGTATTCAACAATTAGAATTTAAAAAGAAAGACATTATATTACAATAAGTTAAATACCAAATACTGGGTATCCTTTTAAATAAATATATTAATACTAAGTAAACTGCACTGTGATTCCTCTCAATTGACCACGTTCGACATCCGCGGCTTTCAAGACAAAATTGTAAATTACTTCAGTTTTTTGTCTCTCAATTCCAAAGGAGACTTGGATACAAAGAAAAAACAACAAATATAGACATCTCTCTCGAAAGCCTCGGTGCCATGTTAGAAATACTGATATATCGAACGTAGCCTATTTTAAGTTTTGAAATCCTTGTCGCCTTACCCTCTTTGACTTCTACCAATTAACCTTCTCAATTAAGTTATATTGTTGAGCAGCTCTTAGTGACTTTTTGTAGAACCATTCTTCTTCGATCAGTGGCGGATCCAGGGAAGGGGTTTCCCCCCCCCCCCCCCCCCCCCCCCTTATTCAACCACATTTTGATTATTGCAATGTAGTGTGGGGAAACTGTAACAAAGGCCTTTCTGAAAAACTGCAAAGGCTTCAAAATAGGGCAGCTTTCATCCTAATGTCTGCGAGCTATGATAGTAATTTGGATGATTGTTCCCGGAACTAGGGTGGCGAAGACTCTACTATCAAAGATTGGAACAGAAGTCTATCCTAATGTATAAAACATTACATGGTATGACACCTGATTATCTGAGATCAAGATTTGTATATCTTGACAATGCAAGTGCTTATCGTTTAAGGAATACCGAAAATAACCTAGTTCTTCCACAACCTCGAACTGATTATCTCAAGAGAAGTTTTTGTACAGCGGAGCTCAGTTGTGGAACAACTTACCTGTAGACCTAAGACAAGCGTCTTCAACGACCGATTTCAAATCTAAATTAAGTCGCCACAGTTTAAAGTAATATCTTAATTTTCAGTAAATTTTAGACACGGCCTCCATGAAAAGCAGAATTTTTTTTATTTCTTTATTTGAATTGTTGTTATTAAATTTTATTGTAGTTAGGTAGATAGGTATATTATTATAGATAATTAACTAAATCAGCTGATGGAAAAACCGTGTATAAATAAAGTTATCTTATCTAGCCAGCAGAGCAAGTAAATTAAACAACCCTACGCGACAATATTAATCAAAAATAAGCAGGCATTATGAGTTAGTTGATAAGTTTCACTTTCGAAAATGGAAACCTAAAGCCACACAGGTAATTTGATCATGAAAGAAAGTAAGACAGTAAGGAAATATCATGCCAGATTGATATCAGTAAATGAGGAGTTTGCGAAATACGTGACCCAAGTTATCTCGATTTTACCTAGAAGGGAAAGCATAAAGTCAAATGTTCTTCTCTTATCAGCGACATCGAAGATGGGGGACTTTTAGCTCCACATTTAGATTCTCTAATAGAAACTCAGAGAGTTCTTTGTTGCAAGAAATTGGCAAGGCGATCAACCGAGCATTGCAAATTTTCTTCAGTTTGTATTAGCTTGAAACCTGTTTGGGGGTAAATTTTAAGAAATTGCCTATGAGGCTTTCACATTTACGAAGGATGCTTAAAAAGCTTTGCCAAAGTACTCAGCAGCAAATCTTATCAGTTCACAGGATCAAAACGGAAAAGATCTTTCAAAAGCTGTCGTGCAGAGCAATAAATTTATGTGTGTTGGAGGCAAATCTGTGGAATTTTAGAAATCTCACAGAAAAGGGAATTCTTAGAATGGGAGATCTAAATTCCGATAACAATTCCGATAACAACTGAGTTCAAAAGTAATTATAAGTTGTGAGAACTAAACATTTCGCCGTTAGATATCTTAAGAATTTTTTCTGTAATCGATGCTATACCAGCTGAATGGCGTGAAATCGTTAACCACGTCTGCTCACATTATTAACGAGCCTTTCAATTTGCATAGTAAAATAAAATTAAGTTAAGTTTAAATGGGAAAAAAAGTTTTAATAGAAACAGTGGATTCAAAGACTGTTTATAAGAAACTTTCAAATAGAATCCTCTCGCCACCGACGGCCCCAACTGAATTTTAATAGCTTTTTTATCAATGACGATCTAGAATGGAAAGAGATTTACAGCAGTTGTCATTTCGCACCTCCTTGGACACAAAATCGCGGGACTTATTTAACAGTTGCCTACTGACAAATACTGTTTTTTAACAAAATAGGTATTATACCATCTCAGGCGTGTTCCTTTTATGGCAAATCCTTGGCCACTATTTTTATTTCTTGTCACTGTTCTAGGAATTTTCTGGCTTAGGCAATAAAATGGCTTGATAATCAAGGGGTTAAGATAGAACACCTTTCTGACAAAGATATACTGTTTGGAATCCTGAGGTGCAAGGACGAGCTATTTGTTAATCATACTTTGATAATTACTTAACAGTATTTGTATTCTTGTAGACGAATCAAATCTCTCCCTTCAATTAAAGTATTTAATTCCAAAATTAAAATGATACACGAGGTGACAAAATGATCACAAAATCAAATAATAAACTAAAGCTCACAATATGAAATGGGGCAAGTACAAAAACAATTAGACTGATATAGATATCCTGTGTTATTGCTGCACTGTGCTAGTATCCTATATAAAGTAGAAGAGAGTTAAGAGAACTAAGGTATGTGTGTATGATGAATGTCTGATGTCACGTATGTAAGTAGCCTACATGGATAATACATACAAATACACGAAAAAAACAATAATAATATAATACATGAAAAAATGAAAGAAAGCAAGACAGTATGGAATTTAAAATAGTTGGTGCAGTGCCGTCTAAGATATCGATTGTAGACTGGCGGCGCCATTCGTTTACTTACAACATAATATAAAATAATAATAACAGTTTAATGCGCAATTCCATAAAATGTTCAAGCGATGACAAGATTAAACGGAAAAAAGGTTAAAAAGCAAAATTACAATAAAAGAAACTTCAATGATTAAAACAAAATTTCAATTAAAAGTAAAACTTACAATAATAGAAACAAACTCACTATCAGGCCAGGCAATTCCGCATGTTGCAAAGCGATCGATAGATAGAGCGAGCGAGCGAGCACAGTGCGACTCTACCAGACTTACTCGTTTCAAGAGTTAAAAATGCATAAAACGACTCAACTAAATCTTGTCGATTAGCCAACGCTTCCTGATGTTATCAATAAAGCGATGAAACGAGATTTACAGAAAATACGTGAAATTTGACCGATTGAATATAGGGATAAAGTGAATACTATTTGTTTGATCAAATACTTAATTTCAAAGGTTGATACTTCCATGTAAGACGACCATTTATATTCGAAGATTTCAAGGTTAAACTGACTCGTATTGAACCATAGGAAAAGGACCGCATGGTGGTGGTTCTGCGTGATGCGAATACTAATGATTTCAGTGAAGTGCGAGTTTTATGTTGCCGATTTCTATTACAAATCGCTATTCCAATAATGTTCCAATAACATTTAACATCTTAAAGCCTTATTTTTAAAGCAAAAAGTTTCTGGAGTAGTTTCCCTGATCTAGAATAAAACAAATTTGTCAACGACGTCAGTAGAACTTTTCTGATAACAGAATGAAATTGGACACGTTGCAATTAGTAGATGTCAAAAATTTGTCCTTACCTTTTTCGAAGATGTCTGGTCACTTTTTAATGGCTAGAAAAAGCGGGACATTGACAGCAAAAACTGAAGCAGATGATTCGATCACTTCTCCTTCACGTCAGTTCGAAACATCTATTGCGGGGTTCAAGATTATTTATGCCCATACTTAACTATCGCGAACTCTTTACGTGCTCCACAATTTCATTGGCTAAACATTTCGGTGGATAGAATTGTTATGGCTGGAGATAAATTAAGCCATTTGCAAAGTACTTAGGCAACAAACCATCCTCCAATAAATGCTTTCAGTAGCAAATGGGTTTGACAACTGTAGATTGAACTTTTATTTAATGTTCTTCACCGACGGTTAATATGAACGTACAATATTAACACCGGCTGTAATACTAAAAGGGCTATCAACCTTGTCATTTTTTGCAAATGCCTTCTTGTTTTACTAGCTTTAATAATTTATTGTAATGTTAATGAGCTTTCATGAATTTATATTGATGTATACAGTATTTCTTTTGAAAAACCCGGCCCCCTTTGGACAAATTAATAAACGGCGTTGTAAGGTATATAATTGCATGTTGCGAGTGTGTAAGTATAAAAGTCGTGTACGCTTTGCTATAAATTCTGAAAGGTTGTACGAATGTCCATGTACAGTTGCATGGTTGTGATTATTTAAGACATTTTCAATCCCCGGGCTACGTGATTCACACGCAAATATTAAGTATAATCTAGTGAGACTGGCGCCCATTTTAGCATAATAATTTGTGCATAACATTTGTTGCTTAATTGTAATGGACTCCTGGTGAGGGTTTTTTTTTTACATTGTGCTTTGGGTAAATTCATTACACAGTGGCGGATCCAGACCTTGAGTATGAACTAAGGGGATGTGGGGGCGGAGGGGGGGCGGAGCGGTTTTCATTTACTTGTCCTGCTGGCTATTTTCCCTTCGGTCATTTCTTCTTTATTTAGTCACATGCAGCCCCCCCCCCCCCCCCCCCCCCTGGGCCACTCTCCTAGATCCGCTCTGTTAAACTTCATTTCGTTATGCTAGGTACTAACACGTTGTGTTCGGTGCATGTTTCATTATATTGGTGGAAATTTCTTCGTATTGGGCGCTTTCTTCGTGATATTTGGTTGTATGTGTTGCCACTGGCTCCACATATAAAGTACAGCCTTCTTATATGTGGTGCAAAAACTTCATTATGGTCTAAAAAGAGCATACAGTAAACTCCCTCTAAGACGGACACCATCGGGACAAGCCTCAGCTGTCCGTCTTAGAGACGTGTCCGGCTTATAGAGAGTCGACGTAACATGACCCAGGAATTTTAAGATAATACAGACAACTCTATAAGACGGAAAGCAGCTACGAAAACAAGAAAATAAAAGCATTAGTTTACAGTACAATTCGGCTGTCACCACCGAGTCATTTTTTGAATGGGCCAAAATGATGACTGATTTAATTTTAACTTGTACTGTGTGTACCGGTATTCAGCCGACAAGATAAGAGCTCTCAATTAAACGTCTGGTGTAAAAAGAGTCACGTACTCGGTAATTTAAGAATTTTTCTTCCCTAAATCGTAATTTGCGGTCACATTCGGCACCTCACAAGTGTCCGTTGTCCATTTCAAAGTGTCCGTTGTCCGTCTTATAGAGATGTCCGGCTTATAGAGAGTTTCATTATGGTAAAATGACAGAGAAACGGCCGGGACCAGCACCAGGTGTCCGTCTTATAGAGGTGTCCGTTAATAGAGAGTTGACTGTACTCCCCAACCCGTTCAACCTCTCGTATGCGAAACGGTGGTGTGTCGTTCTGTCACTGTAGTTTCGCTTTCCTCCATTAAGTGTTGTTGTTGTAAGTTGCTATTTTGTATTAAAACATTGAGCCATTTTAAATACGAGACCTAGCCTGCGAACAGGCTCCCAGCGAGGTCGGAAAAAAAAATTCGGCGAGCGAGTGGGAGTCGTGACTCCGCGAGCGAAGCGAGTGGGACGCGGGGGAGCCTGTAGACATTGTTTTCAATGTACCGTTCCGCCCCTTGGTGATAAGCCTGTTACATATCTGTCAAGGAGGCAATTAAACCTGTCAAAACTGATGGGTTTCCCCGCGCTGATGAATCGGCTTTTTATAACAATCTACCGTAATTATGGTAAATAAAGGAGACAGGCCAAACACGACTCCTACGAGAAAAGGAGAAAACTAGAGCCCGTTAGATCGTGCTAGGCGGCAAGTTTTAAGAGGTCTACAATCAGAACTAAGCCGAACGAACAATGGCATATACAACACGCAACACAGTCGACAGACTTGCGCGTAATGAGTTTAATTTAAATCCTGTGGCACTAGAACAATCAAAGGAGAAATAAACCTATACATCGAGCTCCAGGAGCATAAGCTCGATCAGATAGCTGCAAGAAACATTAGCCTTTCTCTAGACAAGCCTATAGCTTTCTCGAAGTAAAGCTACGAAGGAAAACGTAGGTGGGCAAATATGACACCCGTGATAAGAATCTACCTACTGTACTTGCAAACAGTTCAAATCATAGCCGGGCCCGGCGTCACAATATAAAATGCGAGTAAACAACACGTTCACGGTAAATGTCATATTTTGTCCCTTAAAAGCAAATACTTGGAGACTTAAAAAACAAATCTTGCAATAGAAATGAGCAAAAACAATACACTAACACACGGCAAATTATAGAGGTGTCAAACTCAACGAAGCAACACGCAGATAACAGCGGAAACCATGCAGACCTGTGACTTCTTAAAATTTGCCGCCTAGCACGATCTAACGGCTCTAGTTTTTTCCTTATAACACAATACAAAATGCCTTTCATGAACAAGAGTGAAGCGACAAAAAGGCCGAAAGACCGAAAAATAAACGGCAAATCTACAATTTACCATCACAGACGCGGCAGCAATTAAAAAATTAGGCTCTTCCCGAAACCAGTCTGTAGAATTCCGAAAACATCACGCTTCTACGCCACAGTTTCCAGGCATAGCTTCTGCTCACGTTTCAAACAAGAGATATGACGAAAATGTTGCAAAGAATTGCTCAAAGCTCCTTCAAATTCGTCGTCAGTGAACTGTGCATTGCACACGGAAGCCGTTGTTGAAGGTCTCGGCAAGAATCATGCTAATTTACAAGCATTTGTCAAGATCTGTCAACTATTTATCTCAGAGCTGTCAACAGTCATCGATTCAACCAATCACATCTTGATACCAGGAGCTGGTATCATGGAACGGCGGCATCAATGGAATGTCTACAGGCCCCCCTGCGCACTCCCTCCTCACCAGACCGCTCTCAGCTCGTCCCGCTCGCCCTAGACTACACTCGTCTATCTCGCCCTAAACCAACCGAACCGGGAGCCTGTTCGCAGGCTAT
>JAHPZR010012057.1:0-30000 GCA_019787425.1 Platygyra sinensis
AGAGTGCTGCGTCGGTGGGGAGTATTACAAGATAATTTGGTTTATCAACTGGGTTGATAATGTGAATTGGCCACTGTAAAGAGATTCAGAAGCTGGCGTTTCCAGCGTTAGCCCTTCGTCAGAGCGAATCCTCGGCCGCTGCTCGGGATAAAAGCCCACGCTAGTAGACGTCGCTTCAGAGACGGCGGAAATCGAGCCTAGAAACGGAAATGAGAGCGTTTTTTATTGTAATTCCTTCCAGTGTACCCTGAAATATACTTTCAGTTTGACAACTAGAATAGTAGCGTTTTGGTCTAAACACCCTCAATGAGACCAAAATCCTTGATTTACACCCCTGAGGGAGACGACGAGCATCCCCGACCCTTTTTATGGGGGAGTCCCCGCTGGGGATATGTAACTTTTGTTATACCTCCCAACTCAAATACGTTTTCCGATTGGAGAAAAACGTGTTTCGTGCCGTGAGCCAAAATTCACTAACTCCCTAGGGAAACAACAACATAAACTTTCGGCATGCACGTGATCAGGCCGAGCTCTTTGAAACTGGGCAGATTTATGAGCCAGCCGGCGAAAAGCAAACGATTTCTTCGCAGTTTTTTCTAGTTTTGAGTTGGGAGGTTTAACAAAACAAATAATGACTGGCCCCAAGGAAAATACTGAGTTTTGTTTCCCCTGTCTGTAGTCTTTACTTTGAAATGGTTCTATGTTTCAATGTTTAAAGTGACACGCCAGAGAACTAGCTACAATCTTGGACAAAATAAATGAAAAATTAAGACCACCCCTCCCCCCATTTCAATGATGGAAATGATGGCGCGTTTTCGTTATAGCGCGAGTTCATCATTGATTCGAGGGGAAGGGTGGATTTGTTTCTTATTTTATTCTGTCCAAGATAATAGTTGTAGCTAAGCGCATTTCTACATGCAACTGTACGTAGAGGTCTCTAAGTCACGTAGGTGTCAGACGACATTCACCACATCGGCCAGTAATCTCCACAAACGAAAAAGAAGGGATGGGTTTTTTTTCTCATTACTGTTACCAATTGCCAACACAAGCAACGTCACATAAAACAGATTGATCTAATTTTAAACTACTATAAAACCGGATTCTGAAGCAGACTCAAGTTTCTAAAGCCCTGGAACTTTTCAGTTTCTGTTTGTTGTAGTTATTGTTATCGCTGTTTCTGTTGTTATCGTTGTCTTTTATGCATGTTGCCACCTTATTACATGAAATTCTCGCGACCCGTTTATTTAGCGACTGTGAAGTGCGCATATTTCGCGATCTTGCGAAAATTTCGTATCTTGAATCTCTTTAACTTAGCGTTTTCGAGTTACACGCAATTTTTTTTCCGTAGCAATGTTACTTAAACATGTTCCTGAATTTAGTAAACCGACCTCAATAACGTCAAAATTAACAAAAACACAACGGCTGGACTAAATGAAAACGGTAACAAAATGTGAATCACTTAATTTTCGGGTCATGTTACATGTATGTTCGCGACACGTCTTGTTCACGTCACTTTAATTTCGCGATTTCTTTTTTAAATCACAAAATTCGCGAAATTAACGTGTTTCGAAAATTTCGTGCATTACGGTAATTCAAAGTTAGAGCATTGCCATCAAAGCTCTCAACACACCTGAACCTTGCGGTCCTCCTGAAGTTTTAAGAACGACGATTCTTTGGTATATACAAGAATGGAGAACGTACATCCTGTCAAAAAATAAGTAATGCAAGATGTTCAGATGATAAACACCCGTTTTTTATCTCTACAGAGCTTGAAATAAGCGTACATTGTACATCCGCATGATATTCCAGCCTCGTGGGAGCTCTTGATATATTACTGCTTGCGAAAAATGTCTCGCAAAAAAATGAAATATGACGACGTGATTTACCTGGAGGAATTGGTTGTAACAAGGCATCACAGGCATTGATCTTGAGCAAGAATCCTCTAAGAGTTTTCTCTGTGTGTAACAAAAAACTGTCTTCACTAAAGCAAAGAAGAGAGAATTGTATCTAACCATTAGAAGATAATTCCACTCTATATATATGACATATTTATTACCGCAGAAAGGTGTTATTTAAGACCTCGCAACATTCTAAACTTGATCGAGATTCTATTGTATAGAACCAATCACTATCGTCTCTCGTTCCGCAAGGGGAAACTCTTGTCTCTCAATACGACCTCTTGTCTCGCGAGGGAAGACTATTGTTTCTCAAGATCAGACGAGCTCTCGTCCTGCGAGGGGAGACTCTTATCTCTCAAGACGAGCTCTCGTCTTGCAAGGGGACACCTTGTCTCTCAAGACGAGCTCTCGTCTCGCGACGGGAGACTCTTGTCTCTCAAGGCGAGCTCTCGTCTCGCGAGAAATGAGACTTGCTTACTTTTGAGTGATACTGTACAACAAAATAATTTTTACACTTACAAAGAAATCATGAAGTAATGGAGATGGAACCCACTAAATCAAACTCAGTTATTTTGAATTCCCTGTTATTTTAAACTCAAAACAATTTCCCCTCGATTTGCACTTCATTCATCTACTATAAGCGGTTATTTCAAACTCTTAGCCCGCCTTATAAGCTATTGACCCGTGGCCCTTGAGGGCGAAGAGTCTAATTGTTTTAGCATAATCCAACTAGTCGGGCAGAAAAGGCAATAACAAGGTTAGTAAATGCAAGTTGAAGAAATATTTATTTGGGAATAAAATGAAAGAATAACTGGCGCATTTCGCTACTCGAAAACTACTACTAATAGTTCTCTAGTAGCGTAGCCAATTAAATTGCAGGATTTTCATTAGTCCACTAGTTGGGTGATACTAATGCCAACTGTTTTGTTTCCCCTTCAAGTTTGAAATAGTGGGGTTCAACTGCACATACATACATACTTAAAAAAAATGGGTGTTGAGGAAGAGAGGCACACTTGTGGTGGATCATTTGTAATTTGTGCACCCCTCGACCGATATATCATCGGTCGACATATCGACCGACAATCGACCGATGTATCGGTCGACATATCGGCCGAGTGCCGACCGATATGCCGACCGACACATCGGCCGACACCCGCCGCTTTGTCGACCGAGATATGTCGGTCGACATATCGACCGATCAACCGAGATATCGGCCGACATATCGACCGACTGTCAACAGATATCTCGGTCGATATAGCGGCCGACATTCGGCCGATACGTCGATCATTGATTGTCGGCGGAGTATCGGTCGACTGTCGGTGGTATATCGGTCGACTGTCTTATAATATAAGTCAAAAGCTTAGACTGTCAATGATAGATGTATAAGTTATACATCACCCTCAAAAAGTTCTGATGCTTTTATGTTCAGATCAAGTGCCGCAAATTCAAGTCGCACTCAAGTGAAATACTGTGATACAGATGTATACAAGGCCGTAGCTTGCGGAGGGAAAAAGGGGGCAGCTGCCCTCCCCCCGCCCCCCCCCAAAAAAAAATATATATATATATCTATATATATATTTTGGACCAAATTTTTTTTCTGAAATATCGGGCAGAAAACCTGAAATTTGCTGAAATGAATTACTTTGTTGTCCTTGTTTGTTTGAAACTTTTCACAACCGATCGCTTGTCTTAAGCTTTTTTGTATGTGTTAAAGACGGCAATACGCAAGTAGTCTATTAGATAGAGTAGGAACGTGGCCTACCATATCAAGCCCCCCATATCAGACCCCAACATACAATTTGAGACCCCGACCTACCATATCAGACCCCAACGTACCAAACCAGACCCCGGTCATAGCGATCAGGTTTGACTGTTTTATGTGTTGAATTTTACTGTTTTATGTGTCGACCGTTGTGCCATGTAATACAGTAATTCTTCAGTAGCGTATTTTATTATGAATTATGGCGTTTACTAACAACAAACTGGAAGATAAAGTCGCTATATTTGTTCAATGTTGCCTCTTCTTTTCTAGCCTGAAGACTTTCACGCATCCTGTCCATATTCTAATACTATTTTGAAGAAAATATATAAATGAAAAAAACTTTTAAAATATCGTTTTAAAGCAAGCATCGCTCCCAAAACGTTACAAGATAATGATATGAAGCTATATGTATCACTTTGTTCCAAGTCACACAACAAGGGCAAGTAGCAGTGAAGTATCTGCGGAATGTCGGTAGCCTATCGATCGACACGTCGGCCGACAATCGGACAACCACTCTCGGTCGACATATCGACCAACACATCGGTCGAGTGTCGGTCGCCATATCGACCGATGGTGGACCGATATGTCGGTCCATATGTCGACCGACACATCTCGGTCGACAAATCGGTCGACAATCGACCGATATGTCGACCGATACATCGGTCGAGAGTCGGTCGATATGTCGACCGATACATCGGTCGAGAGTCGGTCGATATGTCGACCGATATATCGGTCGAGGGGTGCACAAAATACACATGATCCCTTGTGACAACAAGACTTGCCAGGTCTATTTTCAATACGATGGCTGTGAACATTGCCATACATTTTCTACATAATTTGTGAGAAAAAACTACAAATATACAGTGTACAAATGTATATGGTGATGTAGATGAGTTGTTAGAAAGCTGGAGGAATGATGCTGGTTTCGTCCCATGGTAGGTTCACCCCCACCGAGTTCACACCCCTGAACTCATTCTAAACTTTCTATTTAGAGTTCGCCATTCACCTTCAAAGGATTAAAGAGCGAGAAATAAATATGTTTTGTGTTGTTTTGTTTAATCATGCGCACAGTGCTGTCTTTTCTCTTGGTATGAGAGAGATTAGTTTTAAGTACTTGATCGCTAGTTGATTTTATGCGGGGGTGAACTCAGTGGTGGCAAACTCACCAGGGGTGAAACCTGGCACCTACATTGTACCAGCTGGAGATACTGAAATTTAAAGGTAAAGACTGTTATTAAGATCTGTAACCCGTAAATAAACAATAGCCTCCAATAAGCATGAAAATATGCTCGGATATCTGTCCCCAGACATTACATTATCTGTTCAAAGAACTGAAGAGAACAGCTTTCTGAGAGAGCCGAGTAGCTCGAGGAAAACCATGAGCTTCAAGGAATTGATAATGTCTAAGAACTAAGACTAATTTATGCCTTATATACAATTAACAAACTAGAAGTTACAGCTGTAGTTCTTGAAATAATTTCTGATAATAACTATTATTTCAATGGCTTTTAAAGTGCACCTGACCCAAAAATATTTTAAATCGCTTAAATAAATCTATACACCTGTTTGAAAAACACTGTGCCTTTTAAACTAAGTCTTGACTTTATACAGGCTGTAACAGTTACGAAATCTAGCTATCATCTGTTCCACGACCGAGCAAGTAAGGGGCATGGGTCTAGTCCTGGTTTAACGTCAAAGACCGATTTGCATCAAAGTAAGTCTTTGTAAATATGCACGCAAAGAAATTTGTAACGTCAAACCAGGAATACAACTGTAGACCCATACTCCTTACTTGCTCGTTCGTGGCCAGATGATGGCCACATATCATAACTTTTACAGCCTGCAAAAAGTCAAGATTAAGTTTAAAAGGGGGCAAAAAGGGCGAAATGCATTTCAAACAGGTGCAAAGATTTATTTAAGCGAAAAAATTTTGGGGAGTTGGGTGCTCTTTAATTTAAAACACTTAACTTTGTTCAATGAGTGGGGAAGTTTCACTTACAATTGACTTAAAATTGCATGATTACAAGTACACCTTAAGGTGGCTGAACACAGTTTTGGCGCGCGCTCTTGCTAACGCGATTCAGCGCGCGCACAATTATTGCATAAAAACAAACATGGCATAAATAGAGCGATCATTTTATTTGCTCAATGTCTGCGCTATCTGTACTATTTTTTCTTCACAAATGAACACAATGTATTGAATTGATGGTTTTACTCTTTTATTACAAAGGTATGTTAGAAAGGTAACGATGCAAAGAACTCAGCTCTGCTATTTCTTTGTTGCTAAAAGAACCCAGTTGAATGCAGCGCATGCGTAGTAAGTGGAAAAAAGTGCGATTGAGTGAAAAATTGACTTCTCGGAGGCGCTTATTTCTCGAGAACCACTCATTAGAATTTCACGAAATTTGGCACGAAAATACTTTAGGAAATAAGTAACTGGAGGATTGAAAAAAAATTGAACTTTAACAAAGGAAATTCAAGATATGCCAGTGAACCTTCAAAGAGGGATAATTAAAGATCTGTTTGTTAAATTATTATTAAAATAGCGCTAACTTGCGAGTATCGTTACAAGGCTTGTTGCATGCAAATTATAAAGAAAATCTAATGACTAGATTTTCTGCAAATAAACAAAACCGATTTTAAACACCTGTTTATATTTGATCATGTTGTCATGGCAACGGTACATACGTCAGCTCAATTATCAAAAAGTTGAAGTTTGTGTTGTTAAGGTGACTCGACCCAGTTTTTTTGGGGGGGTACCATCCTACTTTGAAGCTCTCTGGTATCCCCACCTTTACTTTTATCGTAAGTCTAACACATAGAATGGATAACATATAGATCAATCTACAATATAACATAAATTTTTGAGGCGATCGGAGTAAATGTCACGTGGTTATAATGCCACGCCCCTTTGAGGTCTGAGTCGAAAATCTGCTGTTGCTGGCATTTTTTCGTGAAAATCTCTCGGCTACACATAGCGCGCATTAGTGCCTTGCGCTGACCAGAGTCTCGCCAAAATCGCAAAGACCCAATTCGAGAAATTTAGCAGTTTCCAAATTTAGGTCATAATTTATGCGAAAATGGTAAGCAAACTTTACACGATTATATCTTATAAACTATGCAAGTGATCCCTTTATTTTGGGGATCGTTAGAACAGATGGGTCCTTGCAAGTCAGCAAAAAGCTTTAGGGCCTTGTAAATGCGCGCGATTTCGAGCAAAGCAAACATATAGAAATTATAGTTTTAGCTATTTGTTGACGTTTGTCAGTGTTTGAGAGTCCTTCTCACAAAAAAAGCATTTTCTTAAAAATTCGTAGTTTTTTTCCCTTCAAATTTTTTCAGGGCCACAATAGATTAACTAACTACCTGGATTTTGAATTTCATGGTCATTGAAAAACTCTGACATTATCTTCTATAAGCCCAAACGCGAGTAAACATTGAAGATTTTTAGCGTTTTGCCTGAGTTTGTGCTTTGGGAATTGTCTATTGTTTCTAGTCTGTCATTGTACGGCATTCTTGCTCAGCACGCGTGCAATGACCACGCTTGGCTGTCTTCCGAATGCTCTCCGAGATATGGTAATTTTGGTACGACCTGAGACAGGCGATTGCGTGATACATAAAGGTTCAACTCAATTCTCGTGCGTCTTGTGCCCTTGTGTCTTGTGCCCATGTAAAGAATGTTATTTTTTAATAGTAAGTAGATTTAGTGTGTAGCATTTGTTGATTTTTTTGCAAAGGCACAAGACGCACGAGAATTGAGTTGAACCTTTATGTATCACGCAATCGCCTGTCTCAGGTCGTACCAAAATTACCATATCTCGGAGAGCATTCGGAAGACAGCCAAGCGTGGTCATTGCACGCGTGCTGAGCAAGAATGCCGTACAATGACAGACTAGAAACAATAGACAATTCCCAAAGCACAAACTCAGGCAAAACGCTAAAAATCTTCAATGTTTACTCGCGTTTGGGCTTATAGAAGATAATGTCAGAGTTTTTCAATGACCATGAAATTCAAAATCCAGGTAGTTAGTTAATCTATTGTGGCCCTGAAAAAATTTGAAGGGAAAAAAACTACGAATTTTTAAGAAAATGCTTTTTTTGTGAGAAGGACTCTTAAACACTGACAAACGTCAACAAATAGCTAAAACTATAATTTCTATATGTTTGCTTTGCTCGAAATCGCGCGCATTTACAAGGCCCTAAAGCTTTTTGCTGACTTGCAAGGACCCATCTGTTCTAACGATCCCCAAAATAAAGGGATCACTTGCATAGTTTATAAGATATAATCGTGTAAAGTTTGCTTACCATTTTCGCATAAATTATGACCTAAATTTGGAAACTGCTAAATTTCTCGAATTGGGTCTTTGCGATTTTGGCGAGACTCTGGTCAGCGCAAGGCACTAATGCGCGCTATGTGTAGCCGAGAGATTTTCACGAAAAAATGCCAGCAACAGCAGATTTTCGACTCAGACCTCAAAGGGGCGTGGCATTATAACCACGTGACATTTACTCCGATCGCCTCAAAAATTTATGTTATATTGTAGATTGATCTATATGTTATCCATTCTATGTGTTAGACTTACGATAAAAGTAAAGGTGGGGATACCAGAGAGCTTCAAAGTAGGATGGTACCCCCCCAAAAAAACTGGGTCGAGTCACCTTAACTTGCTTGCTGCCATTTTTGGTGACCAAAGGATCAAGGGTTTTAGAGAAAAATGTAAATGAAACAGAGGTATCAAAAACTGTGTTCAGCCACCTTAATGCAGGTATCCTAAACAATATCTGGAATGCTACGGTATCTCTAACCTTCCTGTTGCTGACAATTCTTCTGGGTTACCAATCTCAAAAACAAATCTTTCAACGGGAACAAATTTCTGAGGGAAAAAAATAACATCACACTTGCAGTATTCCCTATCAAGGGCAACAGAATAATCTACATGTACCTTTCTCAGTCCTGTGAAAAATATTAATAATATTATTCCCTAAGGACATTTCGGTGGACATCAAGAGTAAAGTGGAACCCGGTTTTTACGGACACCAAGGGGACATGCTTAGTGTCCGTGTTATCCGGGTGTCCGTATGAAGCAGGCCCTCAGAGAAAACATCAGGAAGACATGTTTTAACGATATAAAGAGCAAAGCAGACAGGTTCACGAGAAAACGTTGTCTAATTTCTTAACTGTAACAGTAACAAGTTCATCCTAAAGAAACCTCACGATCATTTATCATAATCTCAGAGTAAAATCGTTCAAGTTTTGTACAGAGTATTGTTATTGAAACAGGCATGACTCACAGTGGATTCATTTGAAACAGTCTGTGACTTTACTTCGTTACTGCTTTTTTAGCACAGTTCTGTAATAAAATTTTATTCACCCGTAAAAATCCGTCATTATTTGAACAGGGTACAATTATCACATAATTTTAACAATGAAAATAGACAGTGTGCAGATAACCAGTGTCCATAAAGCAGGGCTAACAATATATGAGAGTTTGTGATTCGGGACACAGGAAAGTGTCCGTTGTCCATATTACCTGTTGTCCATATAAAGCGGGTTAATTTTAGAGAAAATATATGAGCTTTCAATTGGGACAAACTAAACTGTCCGTACATGTATAAAGCAGGTGTCCGTATTAGGCGGGTGTCCGTAGAGTGGGCTTCCACTGTACATGTATGTGTTTACACAATGTTCCTGGTCACTGCTTGAGGCAAGACTGCTCATGATGGAGTCTAACTAATGTGCTGACCTTTAGGCCACAACACTTCTCCCAATGTAATCATTATTATAACAGCAGAGCTCCATCAGCCCAAATGGCCACCAGGTTCACAAAGCAATGTCATAACTACATATATAGGAGCAGAACCACAGGCATGCATAGATGAAATAACAAATCATGCAACTCTTTTTTTATGGTCAACAAGGCTATAGCAGCAAATGACTTGCACGAAGCTCAATTCTGGCCATACTCCAGCCAATAAGTCAACAAAGGCACACATTGTCAGGCTTTTGTACATTATGCTAGCATTTTTTCAAGAATTTTATTGAGGCAAAAACATTGAGCACTATTCATGCATTTTAGTGGCATTTTACAGAATTTAATCAATATCATTTCCACAGAATATCGAAACAAAACTATTTCTAGGAGAAAATGGAGACTTAACTTAAACTCTTCCCCCAAGTGTCACTGAAAGGGGACAAATGATTAACAGAACAACAGACCATTTTGAGAATTATCTTCTGCTGTATTACGACTTTTACATACATTGTTGTTAACTTGTTTTACTAAGTAAAAGTTTGTATTAAGCACTCAGAACTGTGCATTTTAGTGAATTTTTTTGGGGAAAACCGAGCATTTTAATGGAAAAAATGGAGCATTAAGATGGACCATTTTAGTGGGAAAATAAAAGCATACTGTACAAAAGCCTACACAGTGTACATGATTCTTTGATACTGGATATCCATGTTACATGTACAGTCACCTGACACCTGTCAAAGCAAGGTATCCACTGATTAATATCATGTGACCAGAGACTTCTTCACGGTCACGTTTTGTTGACTCAGCTGAACAGGAAGGTTTCTTTGATTGAATCATAGCAACAAGCCAGGTTATTACTGTTTTGCATTAGGAGCTCTGATTTTAGCCTTGGTTAAATCTATCTATTGAAATTGTTACTAAACTATAGCTGAATCGAGGAATCTATATCATTCCAGAATGGTTCTGGAAAGCTCAGTGTCCTGTAAGGCCGAATCAAAGTCCAAAAAGGAACAAACAAACAAAAAAATGCACAGACTACCCTGTCACAACATGCTACCCTGTCACAACATGCTACCCTGTCGCAACAGCAATAGCAACAGAAAAATCAACAACAATTATTTGGATTGAATATGGCTGGATGCTTCTTTATTGTTCTTTCAAATCTTGTCAAGCACGATAGCTACTTTAACAATTAGACCTGTAGCCCGAATGGGCTATTGACCCGTGGCCCTTGAGGGCAAAGGGTATAATTGTTTAAGTATCACCCAACTAGTCAGACAGAAAAAGCAATAATAAAGTTAGCAAATGCAAGTTGAAGAAATATTTATTTGGGGAAAAAACGAAAGAAAAGCAAGCGAATTTCACTACTCAATGACTATTACCGTTAGTCCCCTAGTAGCGTAGCCAATCAAAATGCAGGATTTGCATTAGTCTACTAGTTGGGTGATACTGATAATTATTAATGGCTAATTATGTGGGGTCTAATAGGAAAGAAAAAAATTTACACACAAGAAACATTTCAGGCATATCATTTTTTGACAGTAACTTGTGGTTTTCAACATGAAGAACTACCCACAAATTCTTACTTTTCAAAAAACATAGGCACGCAAGGCGTGCAAGAGTTATTTTTTTGTGAACTGAAAGGTTTCAGAGATAGCACAATTCTGAATCGATGACATGTAAAATGTTTTACTAAACAAACTACAGTAACCTGACACGTCTCCAAATTACTATAGATATCATCTTATTTTCTAACAGGCAATTTGATTCGTTCTTTGTTACAACCCACACTGTGATTGGTGTGACATGCGCACAAACATAACTCCCCATCACTCACCGATCTCATAGCCCTTTCAACCCCAAGAGGAATTTTTGCTCAAAAATACTCAAGCCGTTAAGAGAACTTTCGCATTTTATACGAGTCGTAAGTTTACCCTTTTTACAAAACAACACTACTTCACCAAAAATAGAAAGAAAGAGAAAAAAAACTTTCTGATACATTGAAAGTCTGATTTTGCACTTTAACTTGACGCCACGCAGTCTTCAAAAATATCGAACTGAAATGAATGTCATCAAATAAAGCTATAAACTGCTACTGCAGAGACGTAAAAACAGTTTAGAAATGAAAGCTTCTTTTTTGTTTAATATCCTGGAAACAAAAGCCGACAATTTGTAAGCTCCCATTGAATTTATTCCCATAGCAAAAATAGAAGTGTCAAGTTACCATTTATAAATAAAAATAGCAAACATCTCGTGCGAACGATTTTCTCCGACACGAAAAACAAAAGTGTCAAGTTACCATTTGTAACTAAAAATAGCAAGCATCTCGTGGGAACAGGTGCTGACGATTGGTTAGCTCTAATTGAATTTACTCCCTTGTGAAAAACAAAAGTGTCAAATTACTGTTTGTAACTAAAAAATAAAAATATCTGTCTATATTTGCATGCAACAAGAACAAAACAGTCGTTACCTGTACCTATTGTAAACGTTCGAACTCTTTCGAATCAAAATAGTCGTCTCCCCTAAAACATTTCCTAAGAACTAGAAGCAACGATGCGTGACGTCTAATCGAATTTACTCCTTGTGAAAAACAAAAATATCAAGTTACCTTTGTAACTAAAACTAACATCTCGTTCATTTGCATACAACTAGCTCACGCACTGTTTCAAACCTCAAGGCTCATCTCGTCCATAACTAAAATCCTCAACCTAACCCACCGAATTTGCCGAGGTAAACCCAATATATGAATACTTCCTCCTCTTTTATAGAAGAATAAATATAGCCGTTCTGAACTCTATCGGGATTAAATCTTCTCATATACCATTTACCTTTAATACAAGAAATTTGATTGGCTGTTTATAGTAGACCCGATCTGATTGGTGTGACATACATACATCTCTCACTCACTCACTCACTCACTGATCCATTGACCCGTGCACAACATACTTGACGCGCCGACTAAGAGGTATTTTTTTTACAAAAAAATAACTCAAAAATATTAGTTACAGATTTTGTACCCCTGAAGATTAAAGTATATCTGTCGAAATTGACTCACTTTATTAGAGACCACCAAGACTACTTTCTGAACTTCACCCTATAAGATAAACATAAAATTTGGAACAGTAACCTATTTGTTCTCATACATGTATGCATGTACTGGTGTGTAGTTTTAAAGGGGTAGGCACAAACTGCAATTTAATTACCATTTCAAATAACTTTGTGACATTGAATACATGCACCCTTGTTCTGAGTTCAACTAAAACTTACATGTATTAGTATCTAATTATATTACAAGCACCTTTTCTAGTAAGGGTTTAGCTGTCTGAAGTACATCTAAGATATACTGGTTGAGGTCTGGGTGACAGCACATCTATAAAAGTAAAAGAGTTACCAGTGGTTACTATTGGACAAAACAAAAACAATAACCCTGATAGAAATGCAGGGTGTACCATTATTTACAAAGTGTCTTCAGTGTTGTAGTAGTTACAGTGTTGTACATGTAGTAATGTACTATCAGTGAACAAAGTTACCAGCCCACAGGCTTTTGACTCAGGCTGTGTTATTTGGGTGATTTTATATCAACTTGGTATTGACTCTGAAAATAACATCAAGCAAACTAAAATTGTATGACGGTAAATGATGAATTATATTTTAAAAAAAAGTAATTTGAAGCTTGGTAGTGAAGGAAATCAAGAATTTAGTAAGATGTCATATTCAGCATGCCAAAAGAACAGGAAATTTAAAAAAAAAATCCAAACCCATCATCTCCCAAACGATGGCCTGATGTCATATACATCCACCAAGTGTCAGTACAGTACACAAGTTTCATTAAAGGCTGAGCACCAGGTAAATTAGTGGCCAGTTGTTTCACCTCATAGCCAGTTTGCCTGATGTCAGTTTGCCCAGACTATAAGCCTGTTCTCCCCAAATGAGATTTCAGGGAAGGATGTATTAAATCTTTTACTAAACAAGCAAACTTCACAGAATATGTTTATTTCTCTTCCTTTAATTCATTGAACATGGAGCTAACAGTCTGGGCAAACCAACTTATCATGAAGTCCCGACAAACTGGCTTTTGGGGAAACAACAGCAATTCAGTAAACTGAGCAGCTGACTGTCATGAGTGAGGATGATTTCACTGCCTGGTTTGACCATCTAGAGAAAAGCTTATCTCATAAAGATGTTCAGTTCAAAACATTTTGCCCATCTGTGAATTTACCACTTGCCATCTTGTTGAAAACAGTAATAAAACCCCTGGAACTACAGAGATAACCACAACCATTTATTTGATTTATGTCCTATATACTGTACTACAAGATTACAAAATTAATGTCATGAATGTTTTGTATGATGATAAAATAATGAAGAAAGATACAATGTAGCAAAATGCTCAGTAACCATTGACCTTCGAAACACCAGTCCTGAAGGTGTGCAATTAAGGCCATTTCTAAGTTCTCTTGTGTCTCTGGTTCAAAACAAGTCAAAGTGCAAAACCTTTCATATGAAAATAAGTTTTGCAAGCAGTTTTATTTTCATGCAAATCAAAGTCATTTTCATAAGAATGGTTTTGCACTTTATAGACTCGCTTTGAAACAGAGGCACAAGGTAACTCAGGAATGGCCTATATGCTTATTGCTGACTACTAAAAGAGGCCATTTACCAAATTTGAATGAAAACACATCCAGCATGCTGCTAACATTAGCAATGTACATGTAAGAGTGTATTCCATGATGATGAATGAGGACAGGTGGAATGAAATGTGAAGCTTAGTGGTGAAATCAAAAAGAAATTACATACAGCTGTATTAAAACTAGATATTTAACCACTTGGTTAGTTTGGATTTACATGTACATGTGCATGGGTTAATGTGTTTTAAGCAGGGTCACAAAACAAGGAATTGAGCCTTAAAGTGCCCCTGTGACAAAAAATAAGTTATTTTTTTTTCTTTGGATTTCAAAACTATGTTAACTAAACACTAAGTGACCCAAGTTTTAATCCTTGATTTAAAAAAGGTACCTGTTTATTTTAACTGGAACTTTCCTATTTAATGATCCGCCATTACTAGATTTAAGTTCTTGAGAGAGCTGGATCGAGGAGAAAATGACGTCAAAGGCTCACTAGTTTAAGAATGCAATGCGTGTGTACGCTGCAGAATTAATATGCAGCACGGGAGTTTTGGGCTTTCACACTTATAAACTCGCACTTTGCATACATAATAAGCTGTGTTCACACGCTGAAATTTTAAGCTGGTGAGCCTTTGACGTCACTTTTCCCGGATCCAACCCTCTGAGGTCAAATCGGTCAGGTTTGAACGTGAGTAATGGCGGATCGTGAAATCCAAAACTTACACTGAAAGTAAACGGCCTTTGGATAAAAATGAAAGGTCAGAATTTTGCTAGTCAAGTGTTAAGCAGACACACTTTCAGAATCTCAAGAAAAAAAGGAGGTGATTTTTTTGATCACAGGGGCACTTTAAATAGGGTAGAAAAGGCTTCAGATATTTGTTTCTTAAATGGGGTCAGGGTTTGAAAAAGTCTGAGTGACATCTTTCATGTCCGCTGTAATCAGTCTGATCTGTAAAGCTGCATATTTTTTTGGGTCTTTTTATAACTTCCTTTTTTCACTATACAAGTTCAATCATATAGAGCAACATTTCAAAATGATAGCTTGAACTTCCAGAGTCATTAAAATCCACAATATATATTTTAATGAGAAATCACAAAATATTAATGTAGACAACAACAGTTTTGGTTTTAAAAACTTAATAAGCTTAAATGTACATGTACCTGCACTGGAATATTATACTTTTTTCTTCTCTCAAACACCACAGGAGGATACACTTCCCTCACATATAAAATAAGGTGAAATGCTACTTCTAAGAACTCACATAGCACACCGCCTGAAACTGTCGAAAAAAAGAAATCCAAACAACTAAGCTTGACATTTCTAAGCTAAAACTAAGCTTAACTAAGCTCACCATTTAATAAAATCCCAGTAATATCAATCAATGAAAATCAATTTAATCAATAATAATCAATAACAATTGATTGGTATAACAAATCAATAAATAATAATACCTAAAAGTTGAGTGAGTATCATTTTTTCAATTATCATTGATTACTATTGATTAATATTGCTTTTTATTGAATACGAAATTTATTATTTATTTTCAATAAACCACACACACATGAATTAACAAACCATTCACTAAACTTTCACTTTCACTTTTTTTTTCAAACTAACATGTAGTAATCTTTACATGTAAGGGCCAAAGAGGACAAGCTCACATTTGAAGGTACATATAGCCAAGCTGCCCCTGATTAATTCCCACATCCTCCTCTCTTCTTGAATTTGTATAATATTTCCCCATTTTTTCCATTTATGCAGCGTATAGATAGTTCCATTTGCTTCGCCATCACAACCGGCAACAAAAGTCTGGAACAAGTGAAGTTTGAAAACAAGTGTGTCGTGGGAATCCCAGTGGGAATGCAAGGAATTATTAAAACACAGGAAAAACATGTGCAATTAAATTACCCTGGAGACATAAATATGCCTATGTTTTATGACCTACGTCCATGCTACCAGGCACCATAGGCCTCTTGCACTAAGAGGTCACGTGACCAATGCCTCCCTTAAACAGTGAGTTGTAATCTTGCTGATGCCAAAAATTGACAGGACACATAAAATTATCTTACACCCAAAATTTGAGAGTAAACGCATTTAAGGGAGATATTTAATGGTACTTTGATATTTCAACAAATTAGTATGATTTGTATTGGCCGCCATGTTGGAGGGCATACTCTTGCCCTCCAACATGGTGGCCAAAACTACTTTTTGTTTATATCTTGTTAAATGTTTGATAGTTACGTTCAGATGTGCTATAAACGTTACCACATCATCTTTTCAACATTTTCCTTGAAGTTTAAGTGCAAAATTTGTGTCAGAAAATGGTAATTCATAATTTTAAAAATCAAGTTTTGGTCACGTGACCAGCTACGGACTTTCGCATTTTAAGCAAATGGTGCGGGTTTGAAAAACCAGATCACTATTATTTTGTTTTAGAGATGACGCACTAATAGTGTTTTGAAGGCAAAATAATGTAACTTTCATTTTCATAAAAACGATGTCACATGACCTGTTAGTGCAAGTGGCCTATTGAGTTGCATAATCAATTATTGATTATCTGTAAAAATCAGTAATAATCAATAGCAATTAAGACGATCTGGTGTCAGGCGAGCACATATTTTTATTAATTAATTGAACCAATCAAAAATAATCAATGGATTTTTATTGATTACTACTGATTCTGTTGATTGCAATCAATAATTGATTTTCATTGACTGATATCGTTGGGATAAAATTCATGGGGTAGGTACTTCGGGTTATATTCCAACACGTCAATATACGTTTGAGTATCAATGAGTATTAATTCTCTGATTTCTAGCTTCTTCAGTTCAGCATTGCTTGACAACTGTAATCCTTTAAGCAAAGGATTTTTTTTTTGACGAGGTTCCAGAACTTACATTTTTCAAGTACACGTGAACATGGAAGTCAGTGCAACTTTTCTGAAGCAAGCCATTCGATCATTTCAACACATTTCATGTCATTTTATTAACAGCAATGAAGTTATACTAACCAGCCAGCAAGTCAACAGTCTGCTTGTCACTTTCTGCTCTTTGCATCTCCGTCAGAAGGAGGGAAATTGTTTCAAAACAGTCTACGAACAGTATCTCACTTTGGCCGCCATGTTTAATACCACTCTTTGAAACCTTCGTCGAGAGTAGAATTGTACCCAGATCGCCCGCGAAATGTTCAGTTCGCGCCTTTTCGCGATTTCGTTGTAGGAGGCCTGGGGGGCGGGAACAAAGGCGGGAACCTGGGAGTAGAGGGGGCAAGAACTTTACGGGAAACGGAGAGAGGTAAGGAAGGGGGGATTCTCGAAATCCTGCATTCCAGTTGCTATTTATCAAGTGCGAACGCTGATCATGCCAGCGCACCCCTGGAATTGAATCTCGGAAGAGGCTTGGGGAGAGACGAAACTTAGTAGCGTGTTAGGGAGTGGGAGAGAGGTTGAATAACGAGTGACGGGGAGGGGTGAGAAGACTAGTGAGAGTCGTTCAGTTTCCTTTCAGATGAGAACATCCTAAGATTACTATAGAGCTAGTACTTTGCTTTTGAAATGACAGTGTTTCATTATAACGATAAATTATAATATAATTCTACCAAGAGATATCGTTTCTTGATTTTACTCATAATAAGCTAGAGTAACACTGTGTACCTTTTTGGCAAACAGTATTTTGCTTCACCCTCGTCTACAGAAGTTTTATCGGTGTAACCTGTAAGCGTTAAACCCCTCAGATGCTTGCAGAGTTATAAGCACTTCTAGATTTCTAAATATCAGATTGCACATACTGTATTCTTATCATAAAACTTGATTTTTTCAGTTTTCAATCAGCAAAGTCACTCGCATGGCATGTGGCATGAAAAGATCGTGGGGAAATCTAAAGTGGTCAGTTTATTATCTCCATTAATTGACCCATGACTTGGCAAATTTGCTGTTCTTCTTCCTTTTCATAGATGCAACAGATTGTAAATGGCATTAAAACGTCTTAAGCGAGCACATCTAGCTTTTGAATCAGTAACCATCTACTCTTCATTCCGAAAGTGAAAGTTTTTGTTTTGATCTCATGATTGATACGGTGTAAACCTCCGACAAAAACAAGCGCACAGTCATAAGCGATTTCTGTATATGTGGCGAACACCTTCGCGACTCATTTGAGTTCTGTTTGTTCCTTTCTGCTTTACGCTGGTGACCTCAGTCTCTAACGGAGCACTAAATTCAACGTTTTGTCATCAATCGCGGTTTGCAAAAGAGGCTCAGCTCTTAAAGAGGACCTAAAATCTTAGATCTATGTTTACGCACAATTCACGACATGCGGTTAATCCTCTGAAGGCAATGGGTTCTTTTCACAGGGCCAGTGCTCCCGATTGCGAAGGTAAAGTAAATGGTCTCACCAAACGATTTGACCTGGTTATGGGGACCGCAAGGACCAAACGTCGCCGAAACTTGCGAGAAAAAATGGCATAGAGAATCGGATTAAGGAAAAACGAGGTTTTCGCAAACACGCTAGACGCGCTGAGAGCAATAGGATTTACCTTTCTTTCTAAAACAATAAGGAAAGAAACAACGGCGTAGGGAGTCCACGAGACCAAAAATGCGACTATGATTGTCAAATAGTACATTGCAGATTTGCGATGCTTCTTCAGAAGAGCTTGTGTCATAGTCATTGCAATGCGACCCAACTGTGAAGTGAGCTGAACGATGCCTTTGGAAATGTTATGGATTTTGTAGTAGCAAAACGTAATTACAGCGATGGGTAATAAATAGCAAGCGAAAAATACAGCCCCAAAATATGCCTTATCGCCTGCTAGAGAAGACTGCCATTGAAGTGAGCAGGTAGCGTTGGTGCCCTCCAGGCCATATCTTGACCAACCTAGCAAAGGAGCAGCGCTGAAGACCAGTGAGTAGATCCAAGAGCCTAGGATTATCAACATTATCTGTTTCTTGTCGAAATAGGAATCCCTGTAAAGGGATCTCGTTATATTCAAATACTTTCCTGCCGAAATGGTAGCCATTTGTGTGATGGAGACGAGTGCAAAGAGAAATATCATAAAGGCGTGTGCCTTACATCCAGTCAGACCAAAAGGCCATTTGTTCTTGAAGTGCCGTGCGATCGAAAATGGAACAGCTATGGAGCAAGACAGGAAATCACTCACCGCAATACTGAGAATGAAATAACTGGGTGCTGAGAGGTGATTGATGTTCTTATAAATTGTAAAAATTACTAAACCATTGAACACTATCCCCAAGAAACACACCACGAACTCTATTCCCATGAAGATCGTGTTCCACTTGTTAATGGAATCCATGTCTGACGAGCTTGACCGAGTGTTATCCATGATATGTTTTTGATAAACCTGCTGCGTTCTTGGCCACTCTCGACTCCAAATGGATGCCTTTTATGCCTTTACGTGTTTATGTTGTTATGAGTTTATATATTTGTAACAACAAGAAGACGAGAGGTATTCAGCGTTCGTACGATTTTCCTGATCACTTTCTTGTCTTTATTCACTTTTGCCAGAGATTGTCCATTAAGAGCCTTTTAAACATCAGCAGGAACTTATTTGCATGTGTCGTTTCCATTAAAATCTCATCACCCAATGAATTTTCAAATTGTTTAATTAATTAAATTAAACCGGTTAAATCTTATGTTATGTAAGATTCCCTCTCGCGTCACGGCCTACCGCGATACCCACGCGATTTTTTCAGTTTTCAGACAGGTTCACATTACACGTGCAGTTATGCAGCGTTTAGCTGTTTACACGTGATGTTTTAGCTTGAGATTAAGTTTCAGTTACAGTTAATGCCTTAATAAGTAGCAGAGCTGAAAAAAAAAGCAGCAATTAGTTTATCTTCTTTTTAAAGGGCTGCTAGTCGAAATAAAATCTGTTGAAAAAAGAATAAAAATATTGCTACATTATTACGTAAACAATTTAAATAGTATTTTTCATTTATAGCTGGCGTTGCTGCTGCCCAACTTAACCAAGGAGCTCCCTTTTGCTGACTAGCTCAGGGGTTGCAACTGTTAATCAATTTTTCTAATATAACCGAGCTTCTATTTCGGGGTTAAACTGAACTTTATTTAGAACTCAACAGGCAGGCTGTTTGCGGTGGAGGTGGCATTAATAGACACATACAAAACATTCAAATCTTCTGGTCGGTTTCGAGACATTCAGTAATAAGCCAATTTTACAACTGCTTCCTACAATACCTCACAAAACGCTGCATTATAAATTCGAATCATATGAAGCATTTAAAAACGACACTTCACTATTCATCGGTCACGTTAGTTTTAGGGTGTTTACGCTGTCCGATAATGTTTTCAAAACTCAAACATTATGCATTGTTTTCAAACGTTTAACATCTATACTAAGACGGCAAAATTTTGCTAAAATCATTTTGTATTTCAACTCTGAGTTCGTCAAAATAAGGAAATGCAATCGAACAACAGTCGCTTCACAGTTTCATTGTTTTTTTTCTTAAATTACAATGCAAAATACAATTTAGTATAAATATAAATGCTTAAGATTTTAATGCTCTCCTTTTTGTGACTTTTAATGTTTACAATCCGTCACAGTTGGATGCTTTGTTGGGGATTTGAAATTGATATCAAATCCCAAAAATAGCGCAATTTTTCTATGTAAAAAAGCGCACATTCATTTTATTATTTCGTAATTACTCTATTCCCAAGAAGAAGCGGAAGTATCATAAGCGACGAAGACACGTGTTCTACCACGACGGAAGCACTGAGTACACGTGAGATTCTTCTTTTTGTAGGTGCCAAAACAGTGAAATGCAAAACTCCTTTTCCCAAAAATGATGCCAAACGACAGTTTCGATTTTTTTTTGTCTGGAGATAAAGCGTTTCCTAAAGATTTTTATTTACTAGTTTACTTGGCTCCATATTAATATTCTTTTCTACAATTTCCTTCAAAGACGGATGCTCAGAAAATCAACAAGTGAAACTGCCACTACTCTGAAAGTGTGCCTCCTCAGAATTACATGTAGAAAGATCAAAGACATAACATTTGTTTTTAAATATAGCTCTTTGCAACTGCTTACCTCAATGATGCCGTTGCTCCGCCGGCTGAAAGTTTCACTGAAGGACTGAACAGATTTCCTTCCAAGCTGAAAGTTCAAGAAATGCAAAGCGAGGCAGTACTGGCTTTTTAAGGCTGATTTTGGCAGCTACACCCCCGTCTTCATTGACAACGAAGATCAATCTGCAGATAAGAAAACGCCTTTTCCCCGTGAATTTCCACAGTTAGGTCTATCAATCTATGTCGGCAAATGGCTGCTTCACAGTTTCAGAATTGATGACCTTGCTATCTGCAAAGCGGCAACGGAAGAGCAGCGTGGTTAAACGGAACAGCAATTGTTGTTCGATCACAGTGCGCGTTGTTACATCATAAACGTTTGCAATAACTTCCCCACACAAACAGCCGGTTACAGTGCGTGCCAGCTTTCCAGGAGGAACAACTTGATGCATGCTATACTGAATGATGATGATGGATGATAGAACTTTATTGGAGTGTCCCAACCCATGCATACTAACGTGGGTGCACCAATTGACATTTTTCTAACTACTTGCCACAAGAGGAGAGATATTACTCACCTCTTCGGACTATTAAGGCGGTGTACTTGCTTACCACTAACGTAAGTGAAACCAAACTACACGCAAGCAGTGTCAAATCATACAATAATCAAGTAAGCCAAAAGAAAATTTCACCATGTCCCCAACGCCAGGCAATTTGTTACGTAATGAGTTGCTTGCGTGCAAACCGAGCAAAACCGAGTTCTGGAAGTTTCAATTTGATTTTGAATATTTTCATTTTGTTTGGTCGTGTATTTAAGCGGGCGCGTCATAGGACAAGGTGGAATAGTCAGTGACACAATATAAATGTCTGTTTTATCTTTTTTCAGCCACGCAGTCATAAAACGAAGAGCATAAGATGATAATAAATTTTTGACGCATCTCTTGAGAACCCAACGTGGGATTTCCGCGCAGGAGTTAGGTAACAATGCATAAGTGAAACCGTTTTTGATTCATTGTGCAATATTTATTGCAAGGTCTTTCCTTGTTAGCCCACACAGAGGACGTAAGTCTCACAAATATGCAATTACAAGTGTACTCAATACCTACAGGAAAAATAAATTTTGAAATGTGGGTTGTCGCTTGTATTTGAATCTGAATTTGATCTCAATGAAATCACCACTAGGAGTTGGGAGTTCTTTAACTAAATTACATAATTTCATGTCAGTTCTTGTAAATAGTATCTCAGTTCTGTTCAAAATCAATTAGAATAAGAAGCAAAATACCAAATCAGGTAGAGGAGGCAGAGACCGGAGTCTGGATCCCAAAAGACTGGCCAAGTTCCAACAACAAACAGCTAAGCCCGAGAATAGAAAACAAAATGTAATTTTAGGCATAGGAAACCCTATTGAAACCCTAATCTATGCAAAAATGGAACTTATACGAGGAAACTATATAGGAAGTTTGCAAAACTGGTCCACACTGCAGATTTGTTTGTGGGGACGTTTATTACCGGATTGGGTAGAGGAACTAAGATATGGACACCTCAAAGCTATGTGCTAAGGGACTTAAAAGGTTTGCTGAGACATGACCCAACAGGATTAGGTATTGTTTTAGAGAATTTACTGTATAAAACTGCGCCTACTCAACTGAGCAACGTTTTTGTCCCGCTCCCAGATTTTTTAATGGTTACCCTGGCTTGATCAGACTTTAGTTACGTATTGATTTCTCGCAGAGACATTTTGCAACACAACATTAACCCCGTCTGTTTGCTCTTAATGTTGCGTAATCAAGGGTTTATCAACCCAAAAAACCATGATCGTGGCATGCTCGGTTACCAAACGATAGTCGAACGCGTGGCTGGCATTGTTGTTAAGAACAGGGAGTACCTAACATGGCACGTTCACAAGACTTTGTCATGCAGCTTGGCTGATTATCTTTTTCGAGATGTCCACAAGCAAAGTTTTACATTTAGAGCTGTCAAGTTCAAGGTCACCAGATGCACTCCCAATTAAAGAAGTTTCTCCACTGGAAAGCACTTGGAATATGAAATAGATTGTTAGGTTCTTTCCAACTGTTAGTGGACACTGACTGACCCAAAACTGAGGCCTGCTGAGGGATGCCATCTGGCACAACTAATGGGCTAGACAAGGTGGACGCCAAGAACAGTCGAGAGCTTACTCATTCTCGTGCCATAAAAGAGCACAAAGAGGAATGGGTGTTATGTTCTTTGCAGGTAAAAAAAGTGGGTTCAAAAATAAGTGAAGAAGTGGCGAGTTAGGTTTTAAACTGTTGTGTTCAGTCGTACGGCAGCTAAAAATTTTCAGTGATAGTTAATAACCGGTAAATTGCCAAAGCCCTGTTGTCGCTCGCGATGCTAGCATAAGAGTAAACACAAAAGTCCCTACACTCAACGAAAGACGCTAATCAAAATGTCTTGATCATTTAGTTTGCCCGTGCGTGCGTTCCCAGTGTTTTAATACATGGAATTTTGTGCTTTCGATTATTATTTCTTCACCCGTGAAAACGGGCTAAAATATGTATAGGGAGACGCAGCAAATTTGCTGGAGAAAGCCAGCATCTTCAGCTTCTAAAAATATAACGTTAATTTTAAAGACAAATTGAATTTTTTGTTTGTTTTAATGCTCAAGTGAAAGACCAAAGTTCGAAACATCAACATACAATTTTCACGTCACGTACGTTACTCAAATGCACGTCCTATAACGATCACACGTGAGGCTGAGCGGAGATGAGCTGTTTACACGTGACTGCGGTTTCGTTGTAATATATTCAGCATCAGCTGTTTAGTGGTCAGTAATTGAACGTAACCAGTTATATGTCAAACGAATAAGCGAGCCACGCAAAAAAGATAGTCGTTCGAGAGATCGAGCCTCTAATTCACTTGCACAAAGAGTTCTTCTGCATTTAATAAATGAATTTAGAAGAATTAATACCCTCGCGTTTGATAAGTGAAAAAAAAAATCCCCCCGGTTTTTCTTATTTCTCTTTCTTTTTTTCCTTTTTTTGTGGCTGAAACATTTCGCATCTCCATATTTGTAGATATCATCTTAAGGTATTATCTTAATTTATCTTAATCTAAAGTTTATCATATAACTGAAGGCATATTTATCTAGCATCAGTAGTTGTTTTACCTTAGTCGCCATAAATTTTCTAAAGTGTAAGATGAACATGAGACAAGCCATGTTTAACTTCGAAATGATGAGTAGTACAATATTAGACTGCTGGTGCCTTATAATTGCTTCCCCAATTAAGCTTGCCATAAGAAGATTTGCTCGCAGCTGTTTATTAAATTATGAGTTACATTTTAGTTCGCTGAAACTTTCATTAATATGACACTAATATGAACCACACTGAACGCTAAACACTGTCCACAGAGAGGTCATTAAAGGCCGGCAATAAATTTGAGTTAAAATCTAAGTTTGTTTCAAACTCGGGTTTCAGGTTCCGATTTCATTTAGTGTTCTCCTTGGGAGCTCGGGAACTTCGAGTTTTTAAATTTGCTATGTATAAATGTATTTACTGTTTTTTTCAGTACATGTACGTTTTCACATTTACATTAAAAGGAAATTTAAATGTTAAAATTAGCTCAACCCGGGCATTGGTTTCAAATGCCATCATGTCATGTTTTACATTGTTATAATTTTACTAACCTGAAGCTGAAAAGGGCACCCTGCTGAAAAAAAGTAGTCTTTGACCAATGTACTTGTGTAACGTGTATTTTTGTAAACAATGCACACTCTTACTGCGAGGCGATACAAAGAACTCGCGACAAACAGGTTGCATTTGTAGCTGAAAAGTCTCTTGAAAATATAAAAAAGTGTCTGGTTACTAAATGTAGCGAGTCTAGCCCTTCTTCAGTATATGAAATAGGCGAGCCATCAAGCCAAATTGACTTTTTTAGTCTGTTGTTTTTGTCTTTTTCTATGGCGCAGTGTTTTATTTTGAAAATATATATCCGAATATCATCCAAATATTTTCAACGATTACAAGTTTCAACGCCGGCTTGACCCGCGGGCGAAGGAAAGTTCCCATGTATCAGAGTGAGGCTTGTCCTTTAAACCTTCTCCGCTCAGACATCAGAATCATAATCATGTGTACTTAAATTATGACTCGTGCGCCGCGGAATGGTGTAAGGTTTCAGTTGACACAATCCTTTCACCTTTAGTTTAATTCTGAACTACATCTTAGTTATTTGAGAGGAATCTCGAACATTGCAAACTTAAAAGGAGCTAATATGTCAAGATTCATCATAAATCTCATACAAGAACGACCAAGGGCCAATATTTTGTGGTTCGGCTTGAGCAAGTTACTGTAGGTTAGAAAGTAGTTTATATATGGCACTCGGGCCATGCTTTTTTTTAATTTGCCGGCTTTCGAAAACAAAATCAAAAAAATCCGCGGCTTTTGACTTTTGACTGTTTTCATAGAAACGGTCCGTATGGCAAAATCCTGATCAAGAAAGAACCAATCAGAAAGCTTAGATTCACCTCAAGATTACCTAGCTACCATCAAATGAGATGTTTTATTTTCACTTCATCTTTAATTTGTATTGGCAATGCGGTTTATTGTTAAAGTGCCTCGCAAAGTTATTGTTGTTGTCTTCCTAAACTCTCACACTTAGATGGAATTACACATAACCTTTGTATTGTTTAGCGCGGTTTTCGATTGCGGGTTGAAAGTAATCAGGCAATTAAAAACTGCTCTAGTTCCTTGGACATTATTGTGCTTATATAGGTACTTGAGTACGGTTAAGACAAAGAAAGTGAACAAAAACATGAAACAAAGGCTTCTACCACCTAGTGAGGTCGGTTTCTAATTGAGAGTCGTAAAAACAAAACCAAACCGATTACTCACCAATTAGACTACTCAGCCAATTTCAAATAGTAGTAAAACTAAAGTAATTCCCTGATTACTTTCCACACTTAATAAAAAATCGCTCTAATACATATTTTTCATTTTTCCTTGGTGTAAAGACATACAGAAATTTCGGTGAAACCCGTTCCGAGTCATCAGTTGATTACAGACCACTTCCACTGATGTTGTTCTCAAAACTGTTTTTACAGCATTTAAGGACTCTAACATATTTCTCATTATTCCCTTCTTCTCTCAATAAGGTTTGATTCTGTAATACCTCAATATGTCACCAAAAGTTGAAAACAAAAACAAAAACAAAACCAAAAAAGGTTAGTTTTTACTCAAATATAGAATTTTATTTTGCTCTACATCCTGTTTTCACGTGGGAACAATATCGTTACAAAGGACCCGCCCGGAAATGCACAACTGCAGTGGTCGGCTAAATGATCGCGCTCTTTCCTTTGTAAGCTATTTTAATTTTTGTTCGTAGGTTGTTTGTCAATGAAGCAATAGCTTACTGATTTAATTTGACCAAAGTTCTCGTAAAGTTGAAAACTCTACCACGTTTAGCTCCGCTGAATGACCCAGCTGTCTGGACAACAAAAAGCAACAACAACAACAACAACAAAAGCAAGTGAAGTGAATTCATCCGCATTGAATGAACCGTACTTACTAAACTTAAAACTGTCGGACGTATCTGCATACAACCCGATGACGAATCATTATCTCCCGACACTGAGTTCCATATCTTGCATAGTAAAGTTTAAAATGTACTTCAGCAAAAACATATCACTCCATGTTAAAGAATAGCCAACGTTAATGATAAATTATCTAAAATTATATAATAACCAAATCAATGCGCGCGCTCTGATTGGTCAATCAGCTGTGGGTTATTGTGCCGGTAAACCCACGGAAAAAACGCGCGTCTTCTGAATTATTATATAAGCAATAGACCACAAGTTTTCTATGGTTTATAGGCTGATACACCACTTGGGATGTTGGTAGAACACTCGAAGAATTCGTAAACCACTCGCCTTCGGCTCGTGGTTTACAAATTCTTCTCGTGTTCTACCAACATCCCGCGTGGTTTATCAGCTTTTATTAAAAACTGGATCATTGGATAATGCAATTCGAGAGTTTTCATTGGCTTAGCCATCATCGTATATGAGCCATTATACCATGATCTACAAAAATGGCGAGCGTATGCGTGATTTTTTTGGGCCTTTTTATTTTTATTGTAGTCTAATTTTCTATATTTTGGGGGCGTTTTTAATAAAACAATTATTCCATTCGCGCTTGTTGGATATGAGATGATTATAGCCAACTCGGGGCTACGCGCCTCGTTGGCTATCTATCATCTCATATCCAACGCGCGCTCATGGAATAATTGTTAAATAACCCATAGAAACTTGTGGTCTATTGCTTAAATGTCACTAACCAATGCTTTTTGGGAGAATGTTTGAAAGAGTTTCTAAAACCCTTGTACAGGTCTCTGTTTTTATGCACTAACTTTCCAGTACTGAAAAACGATTCCACAGCTATGCAAAGCGCATCAAAGCCTTTAAAACTGAACACACTCCCATGATTTTATGAATAAATGGTCCAAAGGGAACGTCAGTGGTTTTGCTGATAACATCGGTGCAGCTTTGGCAGAAAGTTTGTACTCTTTTTGGTCTAAGAATTCAATTATTCATGACCCAATATTTTGCCAGCACTTCCAAGGTCTTGAATTTCGATTTCCAATTTCAAGGAATATCAAGGAGCACGCGAGTCCAGTAAGGCATATGAAGATTTTACACAGAATTACTCAACTCCACGGTTTCATAAAGGTTTCCGTCCTGTAAATTTTCCAAGCATATTTTTTTTCAAGTGACTCCGAAAGGGAAAAAACACTTCCTAGTCCTATATTAACTGAACGAGATTCCAATGCTTGAACTTGGAGCTACATTATGAAAATCGTTTGAACTACCTGAGAGCGGGACAGAGGCAAAACATAAAATACGACGTAAAAGAAAACTTGGAGAGGTTTATTCCATTCCATAAAATTTTTCTACATCGCTACAGTTTTACACCTGTTTCCATTAAATAAATAAAATGTAACGTTACTTTATGCCTTCAACAATGTCTTAATACTTTATACCACGGAGGCAAATAATAACAGGCACAAATTAACTCGCACCCGCGTGACAATATTTTCATCGAATGCAAAACTAATTCCTGCAAATTGTAAACTGGAGCTGAGAGAGATAATAGAGCAGGCGCTTATAGTAAAAAAAAAAGAACGCTCACAAAGAGAAAATTTACACAAGAAACTTAACATAACTATACATGCATATGCTTAAGATAATTCTTTGAACTAACTTCTCAATTAAAATGATTTAAAATCCCATTACTTAACTATAAAATTGGTAAAGTAGGCAGGTTCACATGAGAGAGAGTTATCCGTATAACTTATTCCAGGACGTTCCTGGGATAAACAGGCTCATACGTCAACGAGCCATTTCCTTCGAGACACTCGTCGTGTGGACTAAATTTGGAACAGTAGCTTCTCCACACTTTATGTGAAAAGCCACTTCGACCACATCTAGAAAATTACGGCTCACAGAAGCCGGGGAAAAACACTGTTCTTCCGACAAACCCCCTCAAAGGGATTCGAGAATTGGAAAAATTATCTCGTGTGAACCTGCCTACCTTAAAGTTCTAAAAATCAATTAAAATTTAATACGTTTCATAAAAATGAAATCATTACAGCGACGTAAATTTATATCTTATTTTATCTCATTACGAATATTTATTTACTTAATTTAATCTATGTGGATAAACTTTCTAACCATAAAGAAAACCTTCTACTTCTACTCTGAGCCCATCAATATAATGATAATTTGTCTTCAGGGGAGCAGCAATGCTGACACAGGCGTTTCGAAATGCAAAAACCCTGCGGAATTGTTCGCGCGCTTTTTTTTTATTGCTTTACTTACTTACTTACTTACTTACAGTGCGATACTTACATTACATACACTAATCACGATATTCACGGCAGTACACCAAATACTCTATTTACATTACGTTACATTACGGTGCTTAACATGTTCGCGCGCTTTTTAC
This sequence comes from Platygyra sinensis, assembly GCA_019787425.1. Taxonomy (NCBI): domain Eukaryota; kingdom Metazoa; phylum Cnidaria; class Anthozoa; order Scleractinia; family Merulinidae; genus Platygyra; species Platygyra sinensis. Next base: position 29,048 of record JAHPZR010012057.1, read on the forward strand.
TTGAAGAACTCCAAGAGAAATATATGTAACTCCATTTGCAAAGACACTGCTGAACTGACCGAGCGCGAGGGCCGTATGGGAAAAATTGGCCCGAGGTCGTAGCAGAAACGACTGCACTAAACGCCCGAAGAACAATATTCCCCTGTACGGCTCTAGCGAGCCAGGTTAATTGCAAGAAAGCTTTTAATAGCAGTCGAAACACACACAAAAAATACACGGTACGACAAAATACCGATCAACATAGTACCAATCTGAACAATTGGATTTAACCCGGTCATATAATCACGATCCATATTTCATACTTAGAGCGGAAAAAAAACAGCATCACTACTTTCAAACAATGGCAGAAAGTGAGCCAATTATAGTTAAGAGATAACGAAACAAAACTTTCCTGTGTTTCCACAAATTACCTGAAGTCGCTTTGTCACGATATTGTGTATTAAATAACTACTTCAAATTTCTTTCAAATTCGAAGGAATATCAGAAACGTAAAACAAGAAGACGCTAATAGCCTCGGGGAGGTTCAAGAATGACGTTTAACATAAAAATTGGGTCTGATCTTATTCACACCAAATATAAATATTCTCACTTTGGTGCACAAAATTTCCCCTGTACTTTCCGTAAACGTCTTTCTTCGCTTCTCGAAACAGATAATGTCCGCGGACAAATATCCTAGTTTAGTAAATTCTCAGCTCCGACTATTGCATTTCTAGCTTTTTGATTGGCTAAAAAACTCCGACTATGAGCCAATAGTCGGAGTTTTACGTCATATGGAAAATAGTGCGCCAAGTTTAAAATTTTTCGCTTTGTAAAATTGAGGAAATAAAAATCAGCGGCAAAACCCGGTTTGAGAACTTACCAAAACAATTGTTCCATTCGCCCTTGTTGGATATGAAGTGATTATAACCAACTCGCGCTACGCGCTCGTTGGTTATTTTATCACTTCATATCCA